>OY744551.1:53213109-53215609 GCA_963556195.1 Sepiola atlantica | reverse complement strand
GATTTAGCCAAGGAACTGGGAAAGGATAAAAGAACCTTGGTTTCTTTTGTGGAGAAGCCCAACACTGCACCAAGGAAAGATAAGGGTACAAGAAGGAGCATTTCCCCTCGCGATATGCGAAAAATACGCAGACAGATCATTAGGGAACCAAATGGAACTAGCGCCTCCATTTTTGGCAAAGCTGGCGTTGTTCCGATGTCCAGGAAGACCAGATGCAGTGTCTTGAATGAGATGGCCAGGAACGTGAAGCCCATTTTTAGGCCTCCCTTGAACAAAACCCATAAGGGAAAACGCATTGCGTGGGCAGAAAAAATACATGAAAAAGAACTTCCAACAGGTTCTATTCACAGATGAAGCTAGAGCAACACTTGATGGTCCGGATGGATGGGCTAAAGTTTGGAGTCCTACCGGAGCTGCTATCTCACATCGCGTTCGTCGCCAACAAGATGGCGGGGGAGTTATGATTTGGGTGGGTATCATAAGTAATAAATGAATTGGACCTTTCCGAGTGCCAGAGGGTGTGAAACTCACAAGCCAAACATACATATCGTTCTTAGATGAGCATTTGTCACCTTGGCTGGACGACCTGCCTTTACTTCGTATACGTCAACTGAATTTTATGCACGACAATGCTCCATCTCATGCAGCAAGGGCTACGACTACCTTTCTCGCATCTCTGAGCATGAAGGGAGAGAGTCTCATGACTTGGCAGCCTTGTTCTCCTGACTTAAACCCGATTGAGCAGCTCTGGTCAATTTTAAAGAGGAAAGATGTCCTCTGGAATGAAATTGTTTATGTTGGTAGTAGCATAACACCTTCCCAAATCAACGGATTGACTTCATCTCTTGATGGGAGACTGCAGAGGGTAATTTCAAGAAATGGGAGATTTGTTGATAAATGATTCAATTTTGTGGTGCATATCTGGTGATTTCTTCCTTACATTTCATTCATATTGTTACTTATGATTTAAATGATTAAAATAATTAACCCTGCAAAGTCAATTTTTTTTATCACATATGGACTGTATTTTAACAAACCTGCAATAAAACGAGAAACAGTAAAAATGGCTAACAAATACATAAATGTCTATAACTTTAGAAATATAGTATAGATTTGCAAAATATTTTGGTGTCTTACCTACTTAGGAGCACTCTTTCAGTGTGCAAAATTTCAAACTTGTGCGATGTATATCATTGAAGTTATTAACAATATTATGATCTGCAATAAAGCGAGAAACACAGTTTACATCTATATATATATATATATATATATATATATATATATATATATATATATATATTGGAAGAATACCAGTCCCAGAACAGGTAAATTTAATTCTCCAAACAGAACAGCTTTGCACCACTTTTATGTCCTCGTACGAATATTAAATCAAGATATAATGCTATTAAAACTTACGTCTAGAATCCTTATTTCAATTCTGGTCAATATGCATTGCATGATTTTGATTGTAGAAAATGTCTTAAATGTAAGGCTTAAGCTTAAGGGGTCTCAAGATGAAACTTGAAATTCATGAAATCTTGTTTTATTGCTGTTTATATGACTATGGACCAAATTTAATGCAGATCTGAAATATTTCAAATTTCAAACGGGAGATTGTGCCCATATTATGGCCCCTAAAATACTGAAATGTGGAGCGTATTTATTGAGTTATATATAAATATTGTTCAAATGTCACGTACATCGAAGTTATCTGAATTTCCATGAAGACTTCCATGACCTCTTTTTGGTAATAACTATTTTTTGGTAATAACTATTTTTTGGTAATAACTATTTTTTTGGTAATAACTATTTTTTGGTAATAACTATTTTTTGGTAATAACTATTTTTTGGTAATAACTATTTTTTTGGTAATAACTATTTTTTGGTAATAACTATTTTTTTGGTAATAACTATTTTTTGGTAATAACTATTTTTTGGTAATAACTATTTTTTGGTAATAGCTATTTTTTTGGTAATAACTATTTTTTTGGTAATAACTATTTTTTGGTAATAACTATTTTTTGGTAATAACTATTTTTTGGTAATAACTATTTTTTTGGTAATAACTATTTTTTTGGTAATAACTATTTTTTGGTAATAACTATTTTTTGGGTAATAACTATTTTTTGGTAATAACTATTTTTTGGGTAATAACTATTTTTTTGGTAATAACTATTTTTTGGTAATAACTATTTTTTGGTAATAACTATTTTTTTGGTAATAACTATTTTTTGGTAATAACTATTTTTTGGTAATAACTATTTTTTTGGTAATAACTATTTTTTGGTAATAACTATTTTTTGGTAATAACTATTTTTTTATAAATTCAAAATAAGACTGTAATTTGTGTTCCAGAAGTTTAGAACAACATGGTATCGTCGGTTTGAAATCAACAGGTGACTATTTCGTTTTTTTGTTTTTTCTGTTGCAACTTCCATGCCATTTTGTTTGGGGGGGAGGGCAGCTTATGTCGTTTCTTGCAGCTTCTGTTCCATTGGTT
>OY744551.1:53125609-53200609 GCA_963556195.1 Sepiola atlantica | reverse complement strand
ATGTCCGCTGTTTACTTTTTGGGGAGGTAGTTGGTTAACTTCATTAACTGAAAGGATAGAAATTAAAAATAATCACCTTGTCACTAACCATAAGTTCGAAGACAGACTTGCCACTCTGATTTTGGTTAGTGGTAGGCTAAGTGGTACTTATATCGATCTTGACCCTGTTTTCGCGAGTTTCTTGTCGTAAGCGTTCGGCTATACTACGCAAACGCCCGAGAGATGACGAGCCGATTTGTACCAGACGACAATTTTGATACGGTGCTGCGTCCTATAATTATAATGTTTTGCTTGTTTTTTTTTTGGGGGGGGTTGTTAGGGTTTGGTTTAGGGTTAAAAATATTTATTTGATAACAGTAATTTCGCTCTGTTTTGCTTGTTTTTTTTGTTGTTTTTTTTTTTGTTCTTTTAGAAAATTTCTTGAAAATATAACTAAAAATTATAGGACGCAACAACGTATCAAAATAACAAAGTATTTATTTGATAACAGTAACTTCGCTATGTTTTGCTTGTTTTTTTTCTTTTTGTTTTTTTTTTTCTTTTAGAAAATTTCTTGAAAATATAACTAAAAATTATAGGACGCAGCACCGTATCAAAATTGTCGTCTGGTACAAATCGGCTCGTCATCTCTCGGGCGTTTGCGTAGGATAGCCGAACGCTTTTGACAAGAAACTCGCGAAAACTGGGTCAAGATCGATATAAGTACCTTTTTTTTTTTTTTTTTTTTTTTTTTTTTTTTTTTTTTATTGCAAAATTATATTTCGTTCAAATCTGTCTTTTGCGATGCACGAAAAAAAAAAGATGGCCGCTGTCTACTTTTTTGGAAGGTGGTTGGTTTATTTCATTAACTGAAAAGATAGAAAATAAAAATAATCACCCCCTGTCACTAACCATAAGACAGACCTGCCACTCTGATTTTGGGTTGGTGGTAGGGTAAGTATTAGTTTTGCGTGAACACCACCCCAGCATTTAAGCAGCATCTGGGCGGCCATTTTCCTTTTCGTGTTTCGATAAGGCAGCTTTTATAGAAATTAAATTTTGCAATAAAAAAAAAAACTTACAGTTTCAGAACATTAAAAGTATACAGGTCGGTAGATAATTAAATTCGTTACTTCTGCAGAATTTGAACCAAACTGCTTTTCTTTTTTTTTTTTTAGCATAGCTTAACCCAAGTTTTAGGTTTAGTTCAGCAAAAGTTGGTTTGGTTCCGTTCAAATTATGTAAAATCACCTTAAATTTTACTGTCTGGTATAATTTATTTGTTTTAATGATTTCTCAACTGTTAACTATTCTGTACTTTTAATAGAACATGTAATGAATGGCGTTTATTCTTTTTTCATTGATACTGTCACACACCGAGAAAGTTTCTATTACCATCATTCTCGTTTCAATAAAATGATGCGACGTCATAACGCGCGTATCATTTTATGAAGCTTTTTTTTGCGCTTATTTATCTATTGTTATATTTAGATTTCATTTTATAGAATCACTCCCGTCGTCAATCGGGTTGTTTTTTTTTTGGCATTGAAAACTGTCGCAAATAAGTAGGGTTTTTTTTGCGTGTGGGTGTTTGTTTTTTTTTTGTTTTTTTGGTTTTTTTATTACTTAGTAAACCTCAAACAAGTTGTGGTAAATTTGACGCTCTTGTATAAGCAGTAACCGATCTGAGGGGGATAACTCTATTTTTCTTAGCCGCCGCTATTCCGAATTCGCTTATACTTTGGCAAGGGAGATAACTTTGTTTATTAATAAGAAACATGTTACGGTTTTGAAATGCGTTAAAAACCCTAACCCTAAATCCTAACCCTACCCTAATCCTAAACCCTAAACCTAACCTTAAACCCTAACCCTATCGCAGCATGAAAGAAAATAACTTTTATGCCACAAAGTTCATAAACTTTATAACAATTAATTAAAAACATGTTACGGGTTTTAAATGCGTTAAAAATAACTTTTAGGCACTTTTATTTACATGCCACAAATTGTATACACTTTATATAAACATAAAAAGAAAAGTTATTTTTCTTTCATGCTGCGATAAACAAAGTTATCTCCCTTGCCAAGATCTGATCTGACACCGGTTTTTTCCCGTTCTTTTTCGACCCTCTCGGTCTTCTATTGTTGTCTTTTGATAATGAAAGTTTTTCTTTCGAAAATTTAAGATTACCCTTTGCCGATCTGTTACTTACCGAAAAAAAATACTATTTGGTATTTAATCAGTTTTCGTGAAATTATTAATAAATCGTTTTGAGTTTCACTTTCTCCCTGCGTTTATTTCTTTTCACTTTTCCATCTCACGGCAACCACATCGCATTGCTATAGCCTTGGACGACTAATTTACACTTACATTTACCAGCAATGCTTCAAGCAAACTACAATCTCCTTTTATATATATATATATATATATATGTCAGTTCATATTATATTCCAATAACCATGGTTTTATTTTTTTTTTTACATTTCCAAAAAACATTTCTGTGAGACATTTTGTACGGTCCGTTTCATTTGTCTTGTGCCAAACTACATTTTTATGTCAATATCGTCTCTGCAACACTACAAAATCATCAGAAAAATTCAAAAAGAGTAAAAAGTTCTTGGATTAAAGTGTCTTGAAAAACCTACACTATACAATAGTTCATTTTGGGGTGAAAACAAACAAAAAACAAATAAAAAGAGAGCAAAAACTCATATATATATATATATATATATATATATATATATATCTCATTGACTTGTCCCCCCCACTTTATGGTCATCAATAATGAAGTTATATATGCATGTGTTTAACCGGCCCCCCCCCACACTTTTTAGGAGAGCCCCCTCCCCTTTTATAACTGTCCCGCCGGTCTTGTATATATATATATATATATATATTATGCATACATTGCCATCCCGTCCTCTGTATGCTTGATATTCCCTGGCAAATCTTTTAAATCTATTTAGCATTTAATTGTCATGCGCTTAATACTTTTCTTAAAATTCAAAAAATTGTGTAGGTGTCTGTTTTTGTATCTGAACAACACGTGCGTAACGCCGCCAGATGTAAGAAAAAAATGATTTATGCTTCAACATTAATTCAAATACTTATAGCTTGACATCTACATCTGTTAAGAATATGATGGTATGAAATTGATTTTATCCGCGTCAAAGTAATATATATATATATATATATATATATATATATATATATTTGGATCCTATTCCGGTTGGTTTATTTTAGATAGTTGCGTTTCATGTTTTCTCATATTTTCTACATTTATATTATCTGGGGTTTGCTTTCAATTTTTTTTTTTTTACTATTTTATTTTCTGTGGTTCTGACTCCAACGTCCTCCCTACACACCAATATTTTTTTAAATATCCGAGGATTGATCCAATCGTTCCGAAAGTCGATGACGAGAGTCCTAATTCATTTGGGGAGTATATATATATATATATAATGTCTAAAGAAGCTTTGAGTTATTTTAAACAAAAAAAGAAGGAAAATGCAGTTTAAATTCCCACAGAAACTAACTAAATCCAAAATAGTGCAGACTTAACATTCGTTGGAAAATTCATAAAAAAATAAAATATATAATAGTAAGTAAATAAAATAAAATGGGGGATTAAGTATCTAACAGTGAAAAAAAACAGGAGACCTTAACGTAAGCATCTAATATTAACACGGGGATCATCATATATATTATATTATATATAATATATATATATATATATATATACATATCACACACACAACAACAACATGATTGTAAAGATGTTATTTTGCTAAATCAGCCTTTATGATTCATTGTGGCAAGGTTTTATGGTCTGGTGGTAAGACATCAGACTACATACAATAATATCGAGGGTTCGATCCGTGTCCAAGTTAGCCATTAGTATTTTTTGTTGATATATATTTTTTATCAATTTTATACGTGCATAAAAGTAATCCATGCTGATGACAACTAATAGCCAGAAACACGTGTCCATGGATTACTTTTATGTAAGTAAAAATGAATTAATAAAATAGATCTATAAAAAAAAAATACTGACACGTTTTATTAAGAACGACTTAATGCAATATTCTTTATTGCTTAGGAAGTGGAAAAATGCTAACAACAGCAGTAAAAACAATAGCAAATCTATGTAACTTATATATATATATATATAGATATATATATATATATATAGATATATATATTAGTACACGTATTGTATTAGTTTCTGTAGATGTAAATCCGTTGAAACTCAAGTGTTTACAAAAAGTGCTCAATAACAAGTAGAGCTGTTCTTAAGTATAAATTTTTATTTATACAAACATTATTGGTTACATATGTGCATACATGTTTCGGTTGTACTCTTCAGAGAGTCAACCTCTTCAGACCAAAGACTTCTGTTTACTTTGGTCTGAAGAGGTTGACTATATATATATATATATGAGAGAGAGAGAGAGATATGTATATATTTATTAAACAAGTTAAAATCTACTGATAAAATTAACTTTAAACCAATATTTTTTTTTTCAAAAATGCTTAAGTGGTTAACGACGCAGAATGGGAACCTGGGTGTGCCGGGTTCGAATCTAGTTCGTTCCACAGAAACACTTTTATCAAAACCCACACCTGACCTTGTGTCTAACCTCCTCAAAAGGAGGTTAATAAAATACTATATAAACATTTGAAATGGTCTAGACAAATCAATTTGATTCGGGTACGTTGTAGAAAACAACAAAGGTATGAAGTTGTGGTCCCGACGAGATACACAGGGGTACCGAACATCAATTGATCTGTGTATTGATTTACTCCTCTCCAGGAGTTAGGCACAAGGCCAGTTTTTATCTTACTCCCACAAGTAAGATGTGACCCACGGTCGGGTCGGGAAAGTGGGGTTTAAAAATTGCCTGGGCAGCCCCGTCGGCATTCCCCGGTAGGGGCGCCTCAGGCAGTAAGCAATAAACTTACTCCTCCCCAAAGAGGGGAGGCGAAGCCTGGGAGGGTGGACCTCCTAGAACTGCACAGGACAAGACCCATAGACCGGCGTAAATCAAGCCCCGAAGGCCAAGACAATACCAGCCTATGGGGTGCAGTATCCATCGGAACAGATACTACACTTTGATCTTAGCCAAAAGGCATCAATTGATTTGTGTAGACCATTCTAAATGTTTACATAACATATACATGAACACAAGATTACTTTCAAGGCCGGTTTCGAAGCAAGCCAGTGCGAATAACCGCCTGCCTTTATCACAGCGTAGTCGTTATGCACGACACGGGCGATCCTATGTTGCAGGAGAGACCACGTAATTGTTGCCAACATCCCTAAAGTGAAAGTGGTATTGTCGAACTGCACTGAATTTCGAACGGAGGTAGCATGCTCTCGTTCCGTGACCAGGTAGAATTCTTCAGTAATTCGCAATTCCTAGTATCGCCAGCACTGAGGATTGAACCTTCAACCTTCAGATAAAAGTAAATTCGAATGAATCAGAATAGTACAACTTTTTCGGCATCCTTGCAGGAGGGACCACGTGAAGGTTGCCAACATCCTTAAGTGAAAGTGGTACGCTGGAACCGACTGGATTCGAACTTGGCACAGCCAGGTCGTCAGTGCGCGTCGTTAGCCACTTAACCACGGTCACCTGGCGTCAGGGAATAACCCTAACCATATTACAATATAAGTAATCTTTTACATAGCGTACATTAACTTATTAAAATTTCGACTTTAGGGTCTCATCAGCTTACTATACTAAACAATGTTTAAATTAAAATCTAGGTATGCTATCGTTTGTATAAATTGCTCTGATATAAAGCATAAAATTTCGACTTTAAGGTCTCATCAGCTTACTATCCGACAAGATAGTCTAAGATAATGGGGAACAAAAAGGATACGTAGCTGTGGTGGCCGTATGGACCTAAATCTTGATCGAGCAGTTGAAGTGACCTCGACTTGCTTCATTCCCTCCATTTAAAAAAAATAAATAAATAAATAAACGGTCCGTCTTTCTCTGGCATGTACTTTGTAAAATGAAGGAAATGGCGAAATCATAGTGAGGATCGAACTCGCGATGTACGAAAAACTGAGGATCGAACTCGCGACGCACGAAAAACTGAGGATCGAACTCGCGACGCACGAAAAACAGAACGACTGGTCATTGGACTGTAATAAGCAAATCCACCTTCAATAAGAAAAATGTGAACTCACGAATTATCTGTATTGCGTCCTGAGTAGGTAACATACCACTCGAAGTAGGTGACATACCACTCGAAGATACGTCCTTGACAATCAGTCCGACAGTGACTTTGTTGCTGTCGGGTCTGAGGTATGATTCTGTGCAGTCCTAGGGGAGTTTATTGCCGATTACTTGAGGCGCCACTAACGGGGAATGCCAACGAGGCTTCTCGGGCATTTCTGCAAGCCAAAGTGCGCTTTCCAAAACCTGACCTTGTGTCTAACCTCATGGGGAGGGGGGGAGGGCAAATATACTCATTGGTTAAAAAGAATTAACCAAGGTGATTAACTATCTGAAAAGAGGCTGAAACTAGATCAGGGCACCGCTTACACTCTGACTTCAACGGAGCCGTCAAAGCTCAATTTCACCCGACAATCAATGGGGAGAGTTATTTACGAAAGTCAGTTAAACCATAATTTTACCAGTTTTTTCTGAACCTTGTTAAGAGTTGCGGCGGTTGTGGCAAGCGTGTCGGGGGTTTACACTCATTCGGTGAACGCACTTGCCTACTATGTCATTGTGACCCAGATTCTCAAAGACTTGCCACCTGGTGTGGCTCGATAAAATCCAATATTGATTTCACGTGATGTTATTCTATCAAAGATACCAAATCTACTTTCCATTTCCGGTTTTATTAGAGAGTTCCAATCATTAACACTTCGCTCTCTACACTACGATCAAAGATGCACGTAATCTCTCTCTCTCTCTCTCTCTCTTTCTCGTTTCGTTTCTCTCTCTCTTTCGTTTCGTTTCTCTCTCGCTCTCTCGCTCTCTCGTTTCTTTTCTCTCTCTTTCGTTTCTCTCTCTCTCTCTCTCTCTCTCTCGTTTCTCTCTCTCTCGTTTCTCTCTCTCTTTCGTTTCTCTCTCACTCTTTCGTTTTGTTTCTCTCTCTCTTTCGTTTCGTTTCTCTCTCTCTTTCATTTCGTTTCTCTCTCTCTCTCTTTCATTTCGTTTCTCTCTCTCTTCGTTTCGTTTTTCTCTCTCTCTCTCTCTCTCTCTCTCTCTCGTTTCTCTCTCTCTCGTTTCTCTCTCTCTCGTTTCTCTCTCTCTTTCGTTTCTCTCTCTCTTTCGTTTCGTTTCTCTCTCTCTCTCTTTCGTTTCGTTTCTCTCTCTCTTTCGTTTCGTTTCTCTCTCTCTTTCGTTTCGTTTCTCTCTCTCTTTCGTTTCGTTTCTCTCTCTGTTTCGTTTCGTTTCTCTCTCTCTGTTTCGTTTCGTTTCTCTCTCTTTCGTTTCGTTTCTCTCTCTCTCTTTCGTTTCGTTTCTCTCTCTCTCTCTTTCGTTTCGTTTCTCTCTCTCTCTTTCGTTTCGTTTCTCTCTCTCTCTTTCGTTTCGTTTCGTTTCTCTCTCTCTCTCTTTCGTTTCGTTTCTCTCTCTCTCTCTCTCTTTCGTTTCGTTTCTCTCTCTCTCTTTCGTTTCGTTTCTCTCTCTCTCTTTCGTTTCGTTTCTCTCTCTCTCTTTCGTTTCGTTTCTCTCTCTCTCTTTCGTTTCGTTTCTCTCTCTCTCTTTCGTTTCGTTTCTCTCTCTCTCTCTCTTTCGTTTCGTTTCTCTCTCTCTCTCTCTTTCGTTTCGTTTCTCTCTCTCTCTCTCTTTCGTTTCGTTTCTCTCTCTCTCTTCGTTTCGTTTCTCTCTCTCTCTCTCGCTCTCTCGTTTCTTTTCTCTCTCTCGTTTCTTTTCTCTCTCTCTCTCTCTCTCGCTCTCTCGTTTCTTTTCTCTCTCTCTCTCTCTCTCGCTCTCTCGTTTCTTTTCTCTCTCTCTCTCGCTCTCTCGTTTCTTTTCTCTCTCTCTCGCTCTCTCGTTTCGTTTCTCTCTCTCTCTCGCTCTCTCGTTTCGTTTCTCTCTCTCTCTCTCTCGCTCTCTCGTTTCTTTTCTCTCTCGCTCTCTCGTTTCTTTTCTCTCTCACTCTCTCGTTTCTTTTCTCTCTCTCGCGCGCTCTCTCGTTTCTTTTCTCTCTCGCTCTCTCGTTTCTTTTCTCGCTCTCTCTCGCTCTCTCGTTTCTTTTCTCGCTCTCTCTCGCTCTCTCGTTTCTTTTCTCGCTCTCTCTCGCTCTCTCGTTTCTTTTCTCGCTCTCTCTCGCTCTCTCGTTTCTTTTCTCTCTCTCTCTCGTTTCTTTTCTCTCTCTCTCTCTCTCGTTTCTTTTCTCTCGTTTCTTTTCTCTCTCTCTCTCTCTCTATCTATCTCTCTCTATCGTTTCTTTTCTCTCTCTCTCTCTCTCTCTCTATCTCCCTCTCGTTTCTTTTCTCTCCCTCTCGTTTCTTTTCTCTCCCTCTCGTTTCTTTTCTCTCCCTCTCGTTTCTTTTCTCTCCCTCTCGTTTCTTTTCTCTCCCTCTCGTTTCTTTTCTCTCTCTCTCGTTTCTTTTCTCTCTCTCTCTCTCGTTTCTTTTTTCTCTCTCGTTTCTTTACTCTCTCTCTCGTTTCGTTTCTCTCTCTCTCTCTTTCTCTCGTTTCGTTTCTCTCTCTCGCTCTCTTGTTTCTCTTCTCTCTCTCTCTCTCTCTCTCTCGTTTCTTTTCTCTCTCTCTCTCTCTCGTTTTTTTTTTCTTTCGTCTCATTTATTTTCTCTCTCGTTCTCTCTCGTCTCGTTTCTTTTCTCTCTTGTCTCGTTTCTTTTCTCTCTCGTCTCGTTTCTTTTCTCTCTCTCTCTCTCTCTCTCGTGGGTTTTCTCTATATATACTTTACTCGCTTTTTCACTTCCTCTTTGTCTCACTACTTACGAACATATTCCTACAACATTAATAATTCTACAAACCATTTTAATAATAACAAAAAAGAATTAATTAAATAGTTAAAAAAAATAGTTAAGAACTTGAAGCATCAACGTAACCGGATACGCCATTAAATAACACGAAAGCGCTCGATAAGCAGTAACACAACCGAACCTATCCGGCGTCTCGTCGCGGTCTTCTTCTTAAACTCCTTCAAATTAACTGCTTTGTTGGAATTATCGTCGTAATCCAACCATAAGTTGTTCTATAAATTTAGTGTGTGTGTGTGTGTGTGTGTGTGTGTGTGTGTGTGTGTGTGTGTGTGTGTGTGATATATAGAGAGAAAATGAGAATATAAATGATGAAAATCATGTGCCATTTGTTCAAATTCCTGGCGTTTGGGTGTGTTGTTGACCTTCCCAGCCAATGTGTGATGCGGGTGGATGTTGGATTGTTCGCAAGAATAAGAGTGTGGTTTTGGAACGCTACGAAGAACGAAACTAAATATGAATATGAAAAAAAAAAAACGGTTGAAAGGAAGAGAGGGAAGAAACGCTGAGCGCGCAATACAAACAAGAGGGCAAAGAAGAATTGGTCGAAATACAAGAAGGAACAACAAAGAATAATTAAGCAAGAAAAAATGCACAAAAAAAAATCGGTACTTATATCGATCTTGACCCAGTTTTCGCGAGTTTCTTGTCGCAAGCGCCCGATAGATGACGAGCCGAATTGTACCAGACGACAATTTTGATACGGTGCTGCGTCCTATGATTTTAAGTTATATTTTCAAGAAATTTTCTAAAAGAAACAACAACAAAAAAAAAAACAAGCAAAACATAGCGAAGTTACTGTTGTCAAATAAATATTTTTATTTTTATTTTGATACGTTGCTGCGTCCTATAAAAACATTATAGGACGCAGCAACGTATCAAAATAAAAATAAAAATATTTATTTGACAACAGTAACTTCGCTATGTTTTGCTTGTTTTTTTTTTGTTGTTTCTTTATAGTTGCAAGACATTTTTTAAACAACAAAACAAATAAAACAAGCAAAACAGAGCGAAATTACTGTTGTCAAATAAATATTTTTTTGTTATTTTGTTACGTTGTTGCGTCCTATAATTTTTAGTTATATTTGCAAGAAATTTTTTAAACAACAAAACAAATAAAACAAGCAAAACAGAGCAAAATTACTGTTGTCAAATTAATATTTTTAACCCTAATGCTAACAACAACAAAAAAAATCAAGCAAAACATTAAAATCATACACCGTAGCAAAATTGTCGTCTGGTACAAATCGGCTCGTCAACTCTCGGGCGTTTGCGTAGGACAGCCGAACGCTTCCGGCACGAAACTCACGGAAACTGGGTCAAGATCGATATAAGTATCAAAAGAGCTAAGGTTAATAGGAAGAGAAAAACAACTTATGGAATGAAAGGAATAAAAGAAAGAAAGAGAGAATTCAATCATTGGGGAAAAAGAAGGAAAGAAATAAACTAATGAAAATAATGTTTCTGAATTTTTTTTCGATTAGAGTTGATCATTTGTATTATTCGATTAGGGTTGATCACTTGTATTATTCGATTAGGGTTGATCACTTGTATGATTCGATTAGGGTTGATCACTTGTATTATTCGATTAGGGTTGATCATTCGTATTATTCGATTAGGGTTGATCACTTGTATTATTCGATTAGGGTTGATCACTTGTATGATTCGATTAGGGTTGATCACTTGTATTATTCGATTAGGGTTGATCATTCGTATTATTCGATTAGGGTTGATCATTTGTATTATTCGATTAGGGTTGATCACTTGTATTATTCGATTAGGGTTGATCACTTGTATTATTCGATTAGGGTTGATCACTTGTATTATTCGATTAGGGTTGATCACTTGTATGATTCGATTAGGGTTGATCACTTGTATTATTCGATTAGGGTTGATCATTTGTATTATTCGATTAGGGTTGATCATTTGTATTATTCGATTAGGGTTGATCACTTGTATTATTCGATAAGGGTTGATCATTCGTATTATTCGATTAGGGTTGATCACTTGTATGATTCGATTAGGGTTGATCACTTGTATGATTCGATTAGGGTTGATCACTTGTATGATTCGATTAGGGTTGATCACTTGTATGATTCGATTAGGGTTGATCACTTGTATGATTCGATTAGGGTTGATCACTTGTATGATTCGATTAGGGTTGATCATTCGTATTATTCGATTAGGGTTGATCATTTGTATTATTCGATTAGGGTTGATCATTTGTATTATTCGATTAGGGTTGATCACTTGTATTATTCGATTAGGGTTGATCATTTGTATGATTCGATTAGGGTTGATCACTTGTATTATTCGATTAGGGTTGATCACTTGTATGATTCGATTAGGGTTGATCACTTGTATGATTCGATTAGGGTTGATCACTTGTATGATTCGATTAGGGTTGATCACTTGTATGATTCGATTAGGGTTGATCATTCGTATTATTCGATTAGGGTTGATCACTTGTATTATTCGATTAGGGTTGATCATTTGTATGATTCGATTAGGGTTGATCATTCGTATTATTCGATTAGGGTTGATCACTTGTATTATTCGATTAGGGTTGATCACTTGTATTATTCGATTAGGGTTGATCACTTGTATTATTCGATTAGGGTTGATCATTTGTATTATTCGATTAGGGTTGATCATTCGTATTATTCGATTAGGGTTGATCATTCGTATTATTCGATTAGGGTTGATCACTTGTATTATTCGATTAGGGTTGATCATTTGTATTATTCGATTAGGGTTGATCATTCGTATTATTCGATTAGGGTTGATCACTTGTATTATTCGATTAGGGTTGATCACTTGTATTATTCGATTAGGGTTGATCACTTGTATGATTCGATTAGGGTTGATCACTTGTATGATTCGATTAGGGTTGATCACTTGTATGATTCGATTAGGGTTGATCATTCGTATTATTCGATTAGGGTTGATAATTCGTATTATTCGATTAGGGTTGATCACTTGTATTATTCGATTAGGGTTGATCACTTGTATGATTCGATTAGGGTTGATCACTTGTATGATTCGATTAGGGTTGATCATTCGTATTATTCGATTAGGGTTGATCACTTGTATTATTCGATTAGGGTTGATCACTTGTATGATTCGATTAGGGTTGATCACTTGTATGATTCGATTAGGGTTGATCACTTGTATGATTCGATTAGGGTTGATCACTTGTATGATTCGATTAGGGTTGATCATTCGTATTATTCGATTAGGGTTGATCACTTGTATTATTCGATTAGGGTTGATCATTTGTATGATTCGATTAGGGTTGATCATTCGTATTATTCGATTAGGGTTGATCACTTGTATTATTCGATTAGGGTTGATCACTTGTATTATTCGATTAGGGTTGATCACTTGTATTATTCGATTAGGGTTGATCATTTGTATTATTCGATTAGGGTTGATCATTTGTATTATTCGATTAGGGTTGATCACTTGTATTATTCGATTAGGGTTGATCATTTGTATTATTCGATTAGGGTTGATCATTCGTATTATTCGATTAGGGTTGATCACTCGTATTATTCGATTAGGGTTGATCACTTGTATGATTCGATTAGGGTTGATCATTTGTATTATTCGATTAGGGTTGATCATTCGTATTATTCGATTAGGGTTGATCACTTGTATTATTCGATTAGGGTTGATCACTTGTATTATTCGATTAGGGTTGATCACTTGTATTATTCGATTAGGGTTGATCACTTGTATTATTCGATTAGGGTTGATCATTCGTATTATTCGATTAGGGTTGATCACTTGTAATATTCGATTAGGGTTGATCACTTGTATGATTCGATTAGGGTTGATCACTTGTATGATTCGATTAGGGTTGATCACTTGTATGATTCGATTAGGGTTGATCACTTGTATGATTCGATTAGGGTTGATCACTTGTATGATTCGATTAGGGTTGATCACTTGTATTATTCGATTAGGGTTGATCATTCGTATTATTCGATTAGGGTTGATCACTTGTATTATTCGATTAGGGTTGATCATTTGTATTATTCGATTAGGGTTGATCATTCGTATTATTCGATTAGGGTTGATCACTTGTATTATTCGATTAGGGTTGATCACTTGTATGATTCGATTAGGGTTGATCACTTGTATTATTCGATTAGGGTTGATCATTTGTATTATTCGATTAGGGTTGATCACTTGTATTATTCGATTAGGGTTGATCACTTGTATTATTCGATTAGGGTTGATCATTCGTATGATTCGATTAGGGTTGATCACTTGTATGATTCGATTAGGGTTGATCACTTGTATTATTCGATTAGGGTTGATCATTCGTATTATTCGATTAGGGTTGATCATTTGTATTATTCGATTAGGGTTGATCACTTGTATGATTCGATTAGGGTTGATCACTTGTATTATTCGATTAGGGTTGATCATTCGTATTATTCGATTAGGGTTGATCACTTGTATTATTCGATTAGGGTTGATCACTTGTATTATTCGATTAGGGTTGATCATTTGTATTATTCGATTAGGGTTGATCACTTGTATGATTCGATTAGGGTTGATCACTTGTATTATTCGATTAGGGTTGATCATTTGTATTATTCGATTAGGGTTGATCACTTGTATGATTCGATTAGGGTTGATCATTTGTATTATTCGATTAGGGTTGATCACTTGTATTATTCGATTAGGGTTGATCATTTGTATTATTCGAACTACTGTTCTTATGTTGAATGTTATTTTTACAACGTTTCGGCCGGCGTAACCTTCAACCTTCTTCAGTACAATCGATACTAAGAATTACAAAAGATGTCTACCCGGTCATGGCTGGTGGGACGAGAACAATCTACCTCCGGTGGATGACATAAATGATTCCGTTCGAAATCCCGGACAAATTCAATAGAGTTCGACATGACTTATCTAATGAAAGTCAGAGGTTACATCGGTCGAAACGTTGTAAACATTGAAATCCAATATGAGAACAGTAAGTATAATGCTACTTATCAATTCTAATGTAAAGGAAATTGAAAAAAAAAACAGAATAACAAATGAAATAGAAAAGAGAACAAAAAGAAACAATGCATGTAGAAAAGAAAGAAAAAGAAACAATGAAAATAGAAAGGGAGATAAAAGAAATAATGAAAGAGAAAAAAGGGAGACAAAAACAATGAAAATATAAAAGTGAAAGAAAAAGAAACAATGAAAATAGAACGAGAAGAGAAAAAAAGGAGACAAAAATAATGACAATAGAAAGGGAGAGGACAGAAACAATGAAAATAGAAAGAAAAGAAATTATGAAAATAGAAAGGGAGAAAAAACAATGAAAATAGAAAGGGAAAGGAAAGAAACAATGAAAATAGAAAGGGAGAGGAAAGAAACAATGAAAATAGAAAGAAAAGAAACAATGAAAATAGAAAGGGAGAAAAAAGAAACAATGAAAATAGAAAGAAAAGAAACAATGAAAATAGAAAGGGAGAAAAAAGAAACAATGAAAATAGAAAGAAAAGAAACAATGAAAATAGAAAGGGAGAAAAAAGAAACAATGAAAATAGAAAGAAAAGAAACAATGAAAATAGAAAGGGAGAAAAAAGAAACAATGAAAATAGAAAGAAAAGAAACAATGAAAATAGAGAGAAAATAAATAATCAAAATAGAAAGGGAGAGGAAAGAAACAATGAAAATAGAAAGAAAAGAAATAATGAAATAAACAATGAAAATAGAAATGGAGAGAAAAGAAACAATTAAACTAGAAAGAAAAGAAATAATGAAAATAGAAAGAAAAGAAATAATGAAAATAGAAAGGGAGAGGAAAGAAACAATGAAAATAGAAAGGGAGAGGAAAGAAACAATGAAAATAGAAAGGGAGAGAATAGAAACAATGAAAATAGAAAGAAAAGAAACACTGAAAATAGAAAGGGAGAGAAAAGAAACAATGAAAATAGAAAGGGAGAGAAAAGAAACAATGAAAATAGAAAGAAAAGGAACAATGAAAATAGAAAAGGAAAAAAAAAATGAAAATAGAAAGGGAGAGAAAAGGAACAATGAAAATAGAAAGAAAAGAAATAATGTAAATAGAAAGGGAGAGAAAAGAACAATGAAAATAGAAAGGAAGAGAAAAGAAATAATAAAAAGAGGGAGAGAAAAGAAACAATGAAAATAGAAAGGAAGAGAGAAGAAATAATAAAAATAGAAAGGGAGAGAAAAGAAACAATGAAAATAGCAAAGGGAGAGGAAAAAGACAATGAAAATAGAAAGGGAGAGGAAAAAGACAATGAAAATAGAAAGGGAGAGAAAAGAAACAATGAAAATAGAAAGGGAGAGAAAAGAAATAATGAAAATAGAGAAAAGAAATAATGAAAATAGAAAGAAAAGAAATAATGAAAATAGAAAGGGAGAGAAAAGAAATAATGAAAATAGAAAGGGAGAGAAAAGAAACAATGAAAATAGAAATGGAGAGAAAGGAAACAATAAAAATAGAAAGAAAAGAAACACTGAAAATTGAAAGGGAGAGAAAAGAAACAATGAAAATAGAAAGAGAGAAAAAATAAACAATGAAAATAGAAAGAAAAGAAATAATGAAAATAGAAAGGGAGAGAAAATAAATAATGAAAATAGAAAGGGTGAGAGAAGAAACAATGAAAATAGAAAAAAAAGAAACACTGAAAATAGAAAGGGAGAGAAAAGAACAATGAAAATAGAAAGGGAGAGAAAAGTAACAATGAAAATAGAAAGAAAAGAAACAATGAAAATAGAAAGAAAAGAAACAATGAAAATAGAAAGAAAAGAAACAATGAAAATAGAAAGAAAAGAAACAATGAAAATAGCAAGGGAGAGGAAAGAAACAATGAAAATAGAAAGAAAAGAAATAATGAAAATAGAAGGAGAGAAAAGAACAATGAAAATAGAAAGTGAAGAAATAATGAAAATAGAAAGTGAAGAGAAAAGAAATAATGAAAATAGAAAGGAAGAGAAAAGAAATAATAAAAATAGAAAGGGAGAGAAAAGAAACAATGAAAATAGAAAGGACGAGAAAAGAAATAATAAAAATAGAAAGGGAGAGAAAAGAAACAATGAAAATAGAAAGGAAGAGAAAAGAAACAATGAAAATAGAAAGAAAAGAAACAATGAAAATAGAAATGGAGAGAAAAGAAACAATAAAAATAGAAAGAAAAAAAACACTGAAAATTGTAAGGGAGAGAAAAGAAACAATGAAAATAGAAAAGGGAGAGAAAAGAAACAATGAAAATAGAAAGAAAATAAACAATGAAAATAGAAAGAAAATAAACAATGAAAATAGAAAGAAAAGAAATAATGAAAATAGAAAGAAAAGAAATAATGAAAATAGAAAGGGAGAGAAAATAAATAATGAAAATAGAAAGGGTGAGAGAAGAAACAATGAAAATAGAAAGAAAAGAAACATTGAAAATAGAAAGGGAGAGAAAAGAAACAATGAAAATAGAAATGGGAGAGAAAAGTAACAATGAAAATAGAAAGAAAAGAAACAATGAAAATAGAAAGAAAATAAATAATGAAAATAGAAAAGGAAAAATAAATAAATAATAAAAATAGAAAGGGAGAGGAAAGAAACAATGAAAATAGAAAGAAAAGAAATAATGAAAATAGAAAGGGAGAGAAAAGAACAATGAAAATAGAATATGAAGAAATAATGAAAATAGAAAGCGAGAGAAAAGAAACAATGAAAATAGAAAGGAAGAGAAAAGAAATAATAAAAATAGAAAGGGAGAGAAAAGAAACAATGAAAATAGAAAGGGAGAGGAAAGAAACAATGAAAATAGAAAGGAAGAGAAAAGAAACAATGAAAATAGAAAGGGAGAGAAAAAAAATAATGAAAATAGAAAGAAAAGAAATAATGAAAATAGAAAGGGAGAGGAAAGAAACAATGAAAATAGAAAGAAAAGAAATAATGAAAATAGAAAGGGAGGAAAGAAACAATGAAAGTAGAAAGGGAGAGGAAAGAAACAATGAAAGTAGAAAGGGAGAGGAAAGAAACGATGAAAGTAGAAAGGGAGAGGAAAGAAACGATGAAAGTAGAAAGGGAGAGGAAAGAAACAATGAAAATAGAAAGGGAGAGAAAAGAAACAATGAAAATAGAAAGGGAGAGAAAAGAAACAATGAAAATAGAAAGGGAGAGAAAAGAAACAATGAAAATAGAAAGGGAGAGAAAAGAAACAATGAAAATAGAAAGGGGGAGAAAAGAAATAATGAAAATAGAAAGGGAGAGAAAAGAAACAATGAAAATAGAAATGGAGAGAAAAGAAACAATAAAAATAGAAAGAAAAGAAACACTGAAAATTGAAAGGGAGAGAAAAGAAACAATGAAAATAGAAAGGGAGAGAAAATAAACAATGAAAATAGAAAGAAAAGAAATAATGAAAATAGAAAGGGAGAGAAAATAAATAATGAAAATAGAAAGGGTGAGAGAAGAAACAATTAAAATAGAAAGAAAAGAAACACTGAAAATAGAAAGGGAAAGAAAAGAACAATGAAAATAGAAAGAAAAGAAATAATGAAAATAGAAAGGGAGAAAAAATAAATAATGAAAATAGAAAGGGTGAGAGAAGAAACAATGAAAATAGAAAGAAAAGAAACATTGAAAATAGAACGGGAGAGAAAAGAAACAATGAAAATAGAAATGGGAGAGAAAAGTAACAATGAAAATAGAAAGAAAAGAAACAATGAAAATAGAAAGAAAAGAAATAATGAAAATAGAAAAGGAAAAATAAATAAATAATGAAAATAGAAAGGGAGAGGAAAGAAACAATGAAAATAGAAAGAAAAGAAATAATGAAAATAGAAAGGGAGAGAAAAGAACAATGAAAATAGAATATGAAGAAATAATGAAAATAGAAAGCGAGAGAAAAAAAACAATGAAAATAGAAAGGAAGAGAAAAGAAATAATAAAAATAGAAAGGGAGAGAAAAGAAACAATGAAAATAGAAAGGGAGAGGAAAGAAACAATGAAAATAGAAAGGAAGAGAAAAGAAACAATGAAAATAGAAAGGGAGAGAAAAGAAATAATGAAAATAGAAAGAAAAGAAATAATGAAAATAGAAAGGGAGAGGAAAGAAACAATGAAAATAGAAAGAAAAGAAATAATGAAAATAGAAAGGGAGAGGAAAGAAACAATGAAAGTTAAAAGGGAGAGGAAATAAACAATGAAAGTAGAAAGGGAGAGGAAAGAAACAATGAAAGTAGAAAGGGAGAGGAAAGAAACGATGAAAATAGAAAGGGAGAGAAAAGAAACAATGAAAATAGAAAGGGAGAGAAAAGAAACAATGAAAATAGAAAGGGAGAGAAAAGAAACAATGAAAATAGAAAGGGAGAGAAAAGAAACAATGAAAATAGAAAGGGAGAGAAAAGAAATAATGAAAATAGAAAGGGAGAGAAAAGAAACAATGAAAATAGAAATGGAGAGAAAAGAAACAATAAAAATAGAAAGAAAAGAAACACTGAAAATTGAAAGGGAGAGAAAAGAAACAATGAAAATAGAAAGGGAGAGAAAATAAACAATGAAAATAGAAAGAAAAGAAATAATGAAAATAGAAAGGGAGAGAAAATAAATAATGAAAATAGAAAGGGTGAGAGAAGAAACAATGAAAATAGAAAGAAAAGAAACACTGAAAATAGAAAGGGAGAGAAAAGAACAATGAAAATAGAAAGAAAAGAAATAATTAAAATAGAAATGGGAGAGGAAGAAAACAATGAAAATAGAAAGGGAGGGGAAAGAAACAATGAAAATAGAAAGGGAGAGAAAAGAAACAATGAAAATAGAAAGAAAAGAAACAATGAAAATAGAAAGAAAAGAAACAATGAAAATAGAAAGAAAAGAAACAATGAAAATAGAAAGGGAGAGAAAAGAAACAATCAAATTAGAAAGGTAGAGAAAAGAAACAATGAAATTAGAAAGGGAGAGAAAAGAAACAATGAAAATATAAAGGGAGAGAAAAGAAACAATGAAAATAGAAAGGGAGAGGAAGGAAACAATGAAAATAGAAAGGGAGAAGAAAGAAACAATGAAAATAGCAAGGGAGAGGAAAGAAACAATGAAAATAGAAAGAAAAGAAATAATGAAAATAGAAAGGGAGAGAAAATAAATAATGAAAATAGAAAGGGTGAGAAAAGAAACAATGAAAATAGAAAGGGAGAGGACAGAAACAATAAAAATAGAAAGGGAGAGGAAAGAAACAATGAAAATAGAAAGAAAAGAAATAATGAAAATAGAAAGGGAGAGAAAAGAAACAATGAAAATAGAAAGAAAAGAAATAATGAAAATAGAAAGGGAGAGGAAAGAAACAATGAAAATAGAAAGGGAGAGAAAAGAAACAATGAAAATAGAAAGAAAAGAAATAATGAAAATAGAAAGGGAGAGGAAAGAAACAATGAAAATAGAAAGGGAGAGAAAAGAAACAATGAAAATAGAAAGAAAAGAAATAATGAAAATAGAAAGGGAGTGGAAAGAAACAATGAAAATAGAAAAAGGAACGAATAAAAAGGGAATAAAAAATGGACAGAAGATAATTAGATTAAGAAAAAGTCGAAGAACGATAAAGAAAGAAGGAAAATTCTAAATAAGAAATGAAATTGAGAAAATTGTCGTTAAATGAAGACAAAAAATGGCGAAATTAGGAAATAGATACGGGCGGGAAGAGAAAGTTGACAGGAACGATAACTCTTAACCGCCTCGAGGCTAGGAAGGTTCGGCTCAGGAGTTCGCGAACAACGCCAGGGCAACTTCGAGGGTCGCATCAGGATCAGTTTAAGTTTGTCGTCATGGATTAGCCTGGAGCCGCCGATATAAAGGGAGGGAGTTGATAGGAATGTCACATCGAAAATACAATACTGGTCAATTAATTGTACGGGTGTGAGTGGTTTTGTCCGAAGCGATGTTTTAGTCATGGGAATGCCCACTCACATGTATAAGATCCGTGAATCTAGTTTGAGGGAATTATAAATATATATATATATATATATATATATATATATATATATATATATATATATATATATGACTGCGAATCAATGGTGATTTGTGATCGGAGTTCGCGCCCGTCGACCGTCGGAAACTAGCTTCCTGCACTGAAGATTGCGTAAGCATGAAAGATCGATGTCTGTAGGTAATAAATAATTAATATTTATTTATAAAATATTATTATATAGCCCCCTTTACTAAGGCTGGGCACTCTGAGTGAATTTAATAACAAGCAGTACTACTAGCTTCATTGCGAGATCCAACACGGTTTGTTGTTGATCACTCTTCGCCGCTTGATGTGAATACCCGCCGACTTGGTATTTACAAAGTTAAATTCCTCCTACATTCTTAGCTAATTTCTGGTGGCCAACTGGAGAACTCCCCTGACTGCGAATTAATGGTGATTTGTGATCGGAGTTCGCGCCCATCGACCGTCGGAAATTAGCTTCCTGCACTGAAGATTGCGTAAGCATGAAACATCGATGTCTGTAGGTAATAAATAATTAATATTTATTTATAAGTATTATATATATCTCCGGTCATAATTTTTTTAAAAGTCAAAATCTTTTTCCATGTAAAACT
Source organism: Sepiola atlantica (assembly GCA_963556195.1). NCBI lineage: Eukaryota > Metazoa > Mollusca > Cephalopoda > Sepiida > Sepiolidae > Sepiola > Sepiola atlantica. The sequence goes on along the minus strand of OY744551.1, from coordinate 53,180,077 downwards.
TTATAATTAAAACTTTTTGGGCTGTTTTTGTTTAGCTGTATTTGTTTTTGTGGCTGTTTTTGTTTGGTTGTGTTTTGCTGGGGGGGGGGGGTCTTCATGGGACCCATCAAATATGTCCGTAGAACAGTCTACCAGAGGTTTTATTTACTCCTCCCCAGGAGTTAGGCACAAGGCCAGTTTGATCTTACTCCCACAAGTAAGATATGACCTAAGATCGGGTCGAGAAAGTGGGGTTTGAAAAGCCAGCGCTCGAGAGGTGAGCACTCTGGCCATTTAAAAATTGCCTGGGCAGCCCCGTCGGCATTCCCCGGTAGGGGCGCCTCAGACAGTAAGCAATAAACTTACTCCTCCCCAAAGAGGGGAGGCAAAGCCTGGGAGGGTGGACCTCCTAGAACTGCACAGGACAGGCGTGCAGTATCCATCGGAACAGATACTACACTTTGATCTTAGCCAAAAGGCCAAGAAGCTACCATAGGTAATAATGATGCCTATCATAGCCAGGTTTAAAGTCGCCTTGGACAAATATTCAGACGGAATATAGACGTACAACACATCTAACTTCTATTTTTACATGGCTTGTTGCACTTCACTGTTTTCTTGACAGTAAATTTGATTTGATACAAATGTTAATAAGGATTTCGAGAAAAAAGGGGGTTAGGGTTCATCCGTTCCCGGGCAACAAGTTTTGTTTGGTTTGGTTGTTTTGTTTTACGGCATATCATCCCTTTTCTGGTTTTAAATAACCAAATCCAGTCATTTTGGTAAAAGCCAGTGCCCAAGAGGCATTCCACTTTGGTCTACAAAAGATGTCTGAACATCCCCGTCGGCATTCCCTGGTAAGGGCGCCTCAGGCAATTAATCCCTTTTCTCAAAGAGAGACAGTAAAACCTGGGAAGGTGGTAAAGCCTGGGAAGGTGGTCTTCTTCCTAGAACTGCACAGAACCATACCTCAGCCCGATAGAAAAAAAAAGGCCACTTAACTCAAATAACTCGGACTCTATCGGACTGATTGTCGAAGACGTATACTCGACTTGGTATAAAAAATAACACCGATTCAGTTAAACCGATTTTTTTTTTTTTGTAAAAGTTGTTATGCTCAGTCTTTAATATCTTCACATGATGTAAATGTTTTACGGCATATCAACCCTTTTCAGGTTATTTAATGCCAACTCCGGTCATTTTGGCAAAAGTGTTTTATTCTTCATGTTCTTTATATCAAATATTTATTCATTGTGTTTTGGTTGGTTGTTTTGTAGAGGAAAAATGTTGTTTTTGTTTTGGGGCTTTGTATAACATCATTGAGTTTTGCAAAGGGAAAGGAAAAAAAGCAATAACATCAATGTTTGGTGCATTTTAAGTCAGAAAGCCAGTATTTTCAGACAGGGCAACCAGGGGGTTTTACCCCACCCTATAGACCGGTATTGTCCGGGCCTTCGGGTCTGGATTTACGCCGGTCTATCGGTTGTCCGTCCTGTGCAGTTCTAGGAGGTGCACCCTCCCAGGCTTTGCCTTCTCACCCTTTGAGAAGGGGTTAGTTTATTGCTAATCGCCTGAGGCGCCCCTACCGGGGAATGCCGACGGGGCTGCCCAGTCAATTTTTAAATGGCCAGAGCGCTCAAATTCTCGAGCGCTGGTTTTTTTCAAATCCCACTTTCCCGACCTTGTGTCACATCTTACCTTGTGGGAGGAAGATAAATAGATTGTATTTCAACATTAAATGAGTTTTGCAAAGGGAAAGGGGGAGGGAGGAAGGAACAATAACATCAATGTTTGGTGCATTTGAAGTCAGAAAGCCAGTATTTTCAGACAGCCTGATCTGGCAGCACCAGCACCGGGCAACAGAGGTCTTCTAATAAATAATAAAACGAAAGCGACATGCGATATACGACAAGTGAATTTTATTCATTAAAGTCAACAAATATTGAATATTTACAATTCTTTTTAATTGTCTCCATCCATGTTTCTTTTTTTGGGGGGGGGGGTTCTTTAAATAGTTTCTCCATTGTTCGGTTTCATTCTGCATCGGAGTACTCGGATAATAGTTATAAAGGGGGCGGGGCGGAAACTACACGAGTGACGTAGCTAAATTTGATTGGTTGTAATGTTTGGTTTGATTTTTTTTTTTTTTTTTTTTTTTTTTTTTTTCCTAAATTTGTCTTTTTTTTTTTTTCTTTGTACATTTCATTTTCACTTAATTTAATTTTTTTTTTTTTTTTCAAGTCTCATAATTGTTTTGTTATTTTTCTCTCAAAATAACCATACAGAATAGGGTAAGGTAGCATCGATTTAATAATCACACAGAACAGGGTAAGATAACCTAAAAATATAGGTTCGTTTGTTTTTGTTTCTTCATTGGGTGAATAAAACTGGTTTAAAATATGATTCGGGGGAGACGGGGGTGGGTGGGTGTCGGGTAGAAAATTAAGGATTCTTCCCAGATTTTCAATTTCTTTCATTTTTTGTTATTTTATTTTTTATTATTTTTGTTTGAATTTTTTTTTTTTTTTTTTTTTTTTATTAATTGGACTTTTTATTTTTTTTATTTTTACGGATTGAATGTAGGTATGTCCGACAAAAAAGGTAAATAAATGATTTTTAAAAAAAATGACTGCAAGATAAACATAAGTAAAAAAAAAAAAAATTAAAAAAAAAAAAAACCTGTTCAGGAAGGGGAAATAATTATCAAAAATGTACACGACGTATCGACTTATATAAAGCAACCTAACATTAGCATAAAATACTTTTAGGAAAAGTGGGGTGAGGGGTATATATAATTCTTTGGTGCTTATCCAGATTAAGGGAGACATTCGAAAAAAATAAAAATAAAACAAACTGATGAATATCTGTTTGATGTACGTACCTGTCACGGGCTGAATATATCCTATACCAAAAAATCACGTAAATTAATCAAGTAGTTTTTTTTATAAAAAAGAAAATTAACTTTTACCGATAAACTGGTAATGTTGATATATCAGCGGCATTTTTGGTTATATTCAAGGGAGCTAAGGGAGACAACGCCCAAAATCCAAGACTTTAGTTCTCTATTTCGAAAAAGTTCGTATTATCTCCCTTGAATATGAACAATATGGTGCGGATATTTTAACCTTATTCGTTTATCGATAAAATTTGCTTTTCTTTTATAAAAATTAAATGCTTTTATTAATTTACGTGATTTTTGGTTATAGGATATTTTAATTCTGTGACATCAAACAGATATTCCTTTGTTGTTGTTTTTTTTCTTTTTTTTTTCGGTTTTTTGTTTGTTTTTTTTTTTGTTTTTTTTCGGGTTTTTTTTTTGTTTTTTGTTTTTTATTTTTCGAATGTCTCCGCACTTCTGGATAAGCACCATGTATTTATAAGGATGCTTACATTTTGGATGTGGTCATATCCGTGATGTCCTTGCCCAAAAATGACAATTCATCGATGACCGTCCAGTAAATATCTTAATAAATATATTAGACTCTTACGCAGGTAATTGAGTACTCTAGTCAGTTTTTTTTTTTTTTTTTTTTAGTGCTTCTACAGAATTTGAACCGAACCAAACCTAAAACTTTGGTAAGGGTAAACAAAACAGTTCGGGTAAAATTCTATAAGAAGTACCCAGGTTTTCTTTTTTAAAAAAAAAGGAGGTAAACATTATATAACTAGCTGTAAATACCCGGCGCTGCCCGGGAGTCTTTGTAAGATTTTTGTATCGCATTTTTTTTCTCTAAATCATCACGGCATTGTTTGCTCATTTAAATCCTTAATCGAACTAAATTAGTATGAAATTATTGGGCGTAAACAACTTTAAATCTTGTATTAGATAAGGGATTTGCTACAAATTTTAGCAGCTTCGGGGTAAAATCTTTGTTATAATGAACGAAAGAAAAATTTACTCTAAAAGTTTTCTTAGCCGGAATAAGTATTTTCAGAAAGAAACTGACTAGAAATATATTCCTAACATTAACATAGTAGGAGGAGGTAACAAAAAAAACTAGGCTAGTCCGAGTCAAGTAACATGTCAGATGAATTGCTATTTGGGTCTGACTTTGAAAAAACTACAATATGATTTTATGTTATATATATATATATATATATATATATATGGGTCATCCATCGCCAAACATCTTATAAATAACCGTTCCCGTAACTCCAATTTTATTGTTGGCTTATTCTCCATCCTTAGTAAGTCACGCTCTCCCTGTAATCTCAATGAAACCATTTACATTAAGTCCTTGCAACTTTCTCTTTGTAAGCAAAGAGAAAGTCTTCTTGGACTTAATGTAGTTCCTATTTCATTGTTTTTTTTCTACGTTTCCCTCGCTATAATCCCCATAGTATTTTTTTTTCGTTAATCCTAACCTCGATTTAGGTCTGTTGGGCGAGGTCTGAAACCGGGTAGCTAACCTTTTTTAGTATTTCTATTTATTAATTCACATTAAAAAAACGGTTTTTTAATAGCGATTATATATATATATGTAAACAATTCTAAGTTACTTGTGTTAAAAGTTATATTTATTGGGAGACATTTTGGATGGGTGCAATATTTGCCGTGATAGGCGCCCATCGGTAGAATTTACTAGTAGGGGAGACCTAGGCGACCGTCGATCAATAACTTTTCCCTACCTAAAAGAAAGTGAATGCCTGGGTGAATGTCCTCATAGGGTAGAACATTTATCCACTGCGATACAAAGATCCTAATGTACACCTTAAAAAAGAAGTGAGATCAAAACTCTTATTAAAAGTATAAGCAAGTCCATCTGATCTAATATATATATATATATATACATGAGGGGGGTAAAAACGTTGGAATTTGAGTTTAAAATATAACTTGGGTTCCTAGGTTCGAGTCCGGCGACTGGTGTTGATAATTCTTTTGTATACCGACGATTCCCGTAAGGATGAAACGTATACGTATGTAGATAAAAACAAATATTTATAACTATATATATATATATATATATATTATATATACAGGGTGATTCATAAGTCACTTCACTTAGCCATTTAAAATGATTACCATATGAAGCACAAACATACTATGAACTTTTGATAATTGTTATCTTACTCTCTAATTACTGCTATTTGTTATTTTAAATTTGTTCGTTTATATATTTGTTTCTATATATATTTATTTCATAATCAATCAAATATGCTACAAAGAGTCGTAAATTCCTTGCAAAAAAGAATGGAGCTATGCATGCAGAACGAAGGTGGAAATTTTGAAAATTTGCTGTAATTTTAAACTCCCATGAATGAATTTGTTGAATAAACTTTGTTTTGTATTACCGTATTTTTTAACTTTAGAATTTCAAAAATAAATAGCTAAGTGACTTATGAATCACCCTGTATATAATTAATGTGTGTTGGATCCGTGAAGGATACGGAATTTATGTAGGAAATCTTAGTCGGAGATCTCAATAAATAGAAATGACTGGAATGCTATAAAAGTTAGGTTATTTCTTTTTAACTTTATGTATATATATATATATATATATAATTCCAATGAACACTATAATCTTAGTTCGATCGTTCATCGATACCAGCGATTTCACGAAAATACTGAAAATCAAGCCTCTAGTGTTGAAAGATATACTCTTATATACGTAATTGAGCACTCTAGTCATTTCTTCAATACACACACACTTACACTATATAAATCAGTCGAATCTTCAAAGTCTGGCCCAAATAGTAACCCGTCTGCCATATTTTTGTTTGTTTCGTTGCCTTTCCCCAACTATGTTCTACTATAATTTTGTTAGGTTGTTTACTATAAAAAATTAGATTGTTTACTATAATTTTTGTTAGGTTTACTATAAAAAATTAGATTGTTTACTATAATTTTTGTTAGGTTGTTTACTATAATTTTTGTTAGGTTGTTTACTATAATTTTTGTTAGGTTGTTCTTGGCATTAACACCTCTTTCTCTTATAACAGCGGGTAAATTTTTATTTTTTATTTTTAATGTAAACATCTCTTTTATTTATGCGTTATATTTCTCGAAATCTGGGTATACGACGTTTTTTACAGAAAAAGTGAGAAAGAAATTGCCTTGTAAGGGTTTATAAACAAAAATTGTTTACTATATGAAAAAATAGAAGATTGTTTACTATAATTTTTGTTAGGTTGTTTATTGTAATTTTGTTATGTTGTTTACTATAATTTTTGTTAGGTTGTTTACTATAATTTTTGTTATGTTGTTTACTATAATTTTTGTTAGGTTGTTTACTATAATTTTGTTAGGTTGTTTACTATAAAAAATTAGGTTGTTTACTATAATTTTTGTTATGTTGTTTACTATAATTTTGTTAGGTTGTTTACTATAAAAAATTAGGTTGTTTATTATAATTTTTGTTAGGTTGTTTACTATAAAAAAATTAGGTTGTTTACTATAATTTTTGTTAGGTTGTTTACTATAAAAAAATTAGGTTGTTTACTATAATTTTTGTTAGGTTGTTTACTATAATTTTTGTTAGGTTGTTTACTATAAAAAATTAGGTTGTTTATTATAATTTTTGTTAGGTTGTTTACTATAAAAAAATTAGGTTGTTTACTATAATTTTTGTTAGGTTGTTTACTATAAAAAATTAGGTTGTTTACTATAATTTTGTTAGGTTGTTTACTATAAAAAATTACGTTGTTTATTATAATTTTTGTTAGGTTGTTTACTATAAAAAAATTAGGTTGTTTACTATAATTTTTGTAAGGTTGTTTACTATAATTTTTGTTAGGTTGTTTACTATAATCTTTGTTAGGTTGTTTACTATAAAAAAATTAGGTTGTTTACTATAATTTTGTTAGGTTGTTTACTATAAAAAATTAGGTTGTTTATTATAATTTTTGTTAGGTTGTTTACTATAAAAAAATTAGGTTGTTTACTATAATTTTTGTTAGGTTGTTTACTATAAAAAAATTAGGTTGTTTACTATACTTTTTGTTAGGTTGTTTACTATAATTTTTGTTAGGTTGTTTACTATAAAAAATTAGGTTGTTTACTATAATTTTGTTAGGTTGTTTACTATAATTTTGTTAGGTTGTTTACTATAATTTTGTTAGGTTGTTTACTATAATGTTGTTAGGTTGTTTACTATGAAAAAATTAGGTTGTTTACTATGACAAAAATTGGTTGATTACTAAATATAAAAAATTAGGTGGGTTACTATATAAAAAACAAAGGAAAAACGAAAATCACATATCGATTATTGAAATTGATTGTTTGATAAATGGATAAATAATAACAATGTTCGGAATTTGGATGGATGAAGGGGGGGAGGGGATGAAGGGGGAGGGGGTGAAGGGGGAGGGGATGAAGGGGAGGGGGTGAACACTTTATTTTCAATTCTTTTTAAATATTTTTTGAAAACATTTTTGTAATTGCGATAATATAGTTTTTGGTGTTTTTATTTTTTCAAATAGCATTAATTTATATACGTATATGTAAGTATATAAAACAAAACAGGATCGACGAAAAAAAAACAAATCGCTAGAAAAGACAAAAAAAACGAATTTTAAAAAAAATCACACACACATTCGTTAACAAACAAACACAAAAATGAGTCATTTTTTTTTACAAACTTTTAAAATAACCGCGTGGAATGCAAAAAGTAAAAACTCTTTTCAATAATGGAGAAAGTGTACGCACAGACCGTTCGTAGGTTATTTTTTTTTTTTCATTTTCACCCTATTTTCGATTTAACATGGTTCAGAAAAAAGAGTGGGTCGATAGTATGATCCAGTGGAAAAGGGGTTGATAACATTGCCCAGAAGAGAGGAGAGTTGATAAGTTAGATACGAATGGGATGACAGAGTGAAGTTTGTAGCTGGATTTAAAGGCAACAAAAGAGAAGCGTGACGAAATCATCTGCAATGCGCGATGTAATCTTTTTATTTATGCTTGATGGAAGCCTTGATACTACTAACATCCGAAGAAACATAATTAATAAGAAATCAGAAGTAGTTGAAAACTGTTTACATAGAGCTAAGTATAAATATCGTATATAAAATACACGTGAATAAAATTAATAGAATAGATACGAACTGGAGAAGTATTGTAAGTATAAATAAAGATGATTCATAGAATCAGATAATGTTGAACTTTTTTGACTGGAGCAATTTCGTTTTGGTTAATCTCGATTTTGTATTGTCCCCTCTTACCGATGTCAATTCAATTTTGTATCCTATATTTTAAATCTTTTAGCGCACTCATTTGTACAAGATATTTGAAATTCTTTCATAAACGATATTAGTTTTTTTTTCCTATATTACTTTTGCGAGCATGCTCACAATAAATTATTTTCAAAACATTCGTTACGGTCTTCTAATCTAATCCTTACTGGCAGCCACTCGGCCTTAGGGTTAGTAAGATTTTTTAACTGCCCTAAAACGCTAGAATCGCCTGGAAAAAGGGGATCATTTTACTTTAAATTTATATACGAAACTGATCCCCCACTCTTAATTCTATGATATTTTTTCTTTCAGTGTGTTCACCCATAATAATAAAAAAAAATAGCTATTTCCTTGGGGTTTGGAAGAAACTCAGCAATGAGTGTTAATCTACAAAAAACATTTCCCGTTTTTTTTTAGGTAAAGAAAATAATGTAACACCGTTATAATAGGCAATCCAAAAACCCAAATTAACCGAAACGAAATTGATGAGTGCCTAACTTTTTAGAGGGCTATATTGAAGTGTTTAGCTCTATAATGGCTGCCAAATGTTTGCGATTAGTTTCGTCTCACATTGCAACTGGTGTATGGGAACAAAACCTTCCTTAAAATTAAATTTCATCAAAGTAAGATATCTGTATAAAATTATCCTGGGAAGACAGTGGAAGTGGTCCCGAATTTCTACATGTCCCTCAATGTGCCAAATCCCTATGTGCTCTTTATAACAGAGATATGGGTGAGGGGAAGAACCCTCTTAAAAACTTCAAAAACGTATATCCGATTTGAATGAAATGTAAATCATATATATATATATATATATATATATGGAAAATAAAAAGAATTCCTCAAGATGATTGGTCTGAAGAAATAACACAAAAGTGCACTGTTTCAAATATTTGTACTTTTGCGTTATTTCTTCATCCCGAGGAAGTCTTGAAATAAAGACAAAACGTTAATATATATATATATATATATATATATATATATGGTTTATATAAATGATTTATCTAGCGTTTCAAGCTTATTGCTCTCATCAGTGCAGGGAAGTAACAATTTCAGACGGTCGGGAGGTTCGAACCCGGCTCACAGTCGCTCTATCCTCGCGGCCACCGGAAACTCTTACTTGATTAAGGGGAATTAGGATCTTTATATGCCTAGAAACGGGCAGCAGACAGAAGACTAATCGAGAGGGTTGGACGAATGTATTCGGAACTTCGCATTACATCCTCGGGAATGATCGACTTTAATTTCTTTATATATAAGAAATTAAAGTCGAGCATTCTCGGGCATGTAAAAATAGACTATCAAACAGATATATTTTCATACTTTACTATATGTATATATAGTAAAGTGAAAATATATCTATGGCTATCAAGCTACACAGAAATTTAGAAAGTTTTTCATTTCAGTTTCTTCTGACTATATTAGGTGGCAGTAAAAAAGAAAGAAAAATAGTTTCATGAGTTAAAATGGAAATAGTGTTCTCATTCAATCCCGAACAACGTCGAGTCTTCCTGCTAGTTGATAATAATATAGAACTAATTTAGAAAGTTTTTCCCAAGTTTCAGTTTCTTCCGATTATATTAGGGGGTAAAACGGGGGAACAGTATTAAAAAAAAGGTAGTAATATGATGTTATGAGTAATAAAAAAGACAGTGTTCCTCATTTAATCCCGAGCAACGTCGGGTGTTCCTGCTAGAAAAGAAATAAAAAAGATATCTTGTCTTGAGGTTGCTGACAGAACCGACCACTTGCCCAAGTTTCCGACTGAGTTGCGTCAACACCCAAAGTTATTTGGAGCTTTTAAACACAGTATGGGCATAGAACAATTAACAGAGCAGAACTCATCGCACCACAATTCATAACATATTATTCAACTCTTTGGTAGGCGGGTAGACAAAGTCAGGTGTGGTTTTGAGAAGCCAGTGCCCTTGGATAAACGCACCGTAGCCTACAAAAAAATGCCTGAGCAGCCCGTCGGAATTTTGCGGGTAGGGTCGTGTTAGCCGATTAGCAACAAGCTAACCTCTTCTCAGAAAGAAGGTAAAGCATGGGAGCGTCATACCCCAGCCCGGCAGCAACAAAGCTACTATCAGACTTATTTGTATCATACATAACATTATTATAACCTTCCATCGAGGATAGAGATGAAGTTTAACCTTATGGAATAAACCAGATATATATATATATATATATATATATATATGTAAATTATAAAGGTAAACTTTTAGAGAGTTGGACCTATTGTGAAATAAGGAAAGCTCAATATACTGGATAGAGCAAAAATATGGTACGTCAATGAAAATTAGTAAGACCTGCAAATGGAAGCAAATCGGTATTTTCAGTTGTTCAAAACAAGGAGTAGTTTAGTTAATAAAAACATTTATTTTTCATCTCTTTCTTTCCTTAAACCAGGTTATTCAAAGATTAAAATCTTATCATCAGAGGAAAAATTATGATTGATAAGTTGACATGGTAGGACTGTCAAAGTTCCAAATTGGAAAAAGTTTTCTTTTTAAAATTAAAAATTAAAAAATCAAAAAAACTTCTATAATACCGATTTGCTTCCATTTGCAGGTCTTACTAATTTTCATTGACGTACCATATATATATATATATATATATATATATATATATATATTACTCGCTTACTATGGCTGTCCACTGATTCGACATTTATAGACTTTAAATTCTCTTCATTTCCATGTGAATTTGTGGTGGTCGAGGGGTAGAATGCCAGACTGCGAGTCAGAGGTGACTTGAAACTGGGGTTGAACCCTCCAACCGACGTGAATTAACATCCCTACACTGAAGATTGCATAAGCATGAAACATCGATGTCTGTAAGTAATATTAATAAATATTAATCAAACAAGAAAGCAGCTTATTACATAACATACTATATAATATATATATATAAACATAATTTTTATTTATCCACATGTTTCGTCTTTATATGGTTCATCAGTGTGGCTATGTATGGCTATACAACCAATCATCGGGCTAGAATACCAGACTAAAGTCACCTTTGACTTCTATCTATTGTCTTTGCCCGCACGGCCACTGTATGACAGAACGGAAATCTACTTATTTTAAGAGTCCATAGTGTTGATATTTGCGGAAAAGGGAGGGAACTCCGTAATATTGTTTTAGTCAGAAGCTTTTTAATATTTTCCCTTAATCATCAGCCCCGTATAGATATGCAGTTGAATTGACTGGAATGGAGATTATATATATATATGTATATATATATATATATATATATATATATATATATATATATATATATGTATATGTGTTATGTAATAAGCTGCTTTCTTGTTTAATTAATATTTATTAATATTACCTACAGACATCGATGTTTCATGTTTATGCTATCTTCAGTGTAGATGTTAATTCTTGCCGGGCTCGACCACGGTTGCAGGTCACCTCTGACTCAGGGTCTGGCATTCTACCCCTCGGCCACCACCAATTCACATGGAAATTAAGAGAATTTAAAGTCTATAAATGTCGAATTAGTGGACATAGTAAGCGAGTAGTGTATATATATATATATATATATATATATGATTATTTTTATTTACAGACATGTACAAAATCTGCGACACTGGCATGTCGATGTTATCGATCAACAGTTATTATAAACTGAGATCTCATCAGGTAGTTAAAATCCGATCTTAATCTCAGATCATATTTGGAGAGAAACTATGATCGGAGGTTAAGATCGGATTCTAACTCTGCCTGATGAGATCTCAGTTTATAATAACTGTTGATCGATAACATCAACATGCCAGTGTCGCAGATTTTGTACATGTCTGTGTGAATAAAAATAATCATATATAAAGCTCTATTTGATATTGAGCACTTTTTATAAACCCGGTTGAAATTCTTTGGATTACTACCCAGTGGATGTTTTACCTGGATTGTTAGAATTATTATTATTATTATTATTATATATGTACCTGGATTATTATCGTCATTATTATATATATATATATATATATATATATATATTTGTTATAATGAAATAATTGCAGGAGGAAATCCGGGTATGAGAGCTCAATGTAATAAACAGAGCAAGAATAAAATAAAATATAGTAACACGAAATTACACAATCATCGATGCAATAATTTATTTCAACCTGGTGGTATTGTCAAGAATCAAATTTAGATAAATTATTGCATCGATGATTATGTAATTTTGTGTTACTACATTTTATTATATATATATATGTATGTATGTGTGTATATAGGAACGAATGTATAGATGATATAGATAAATGAACATACTGAGATAGACAAAATAGAAGAGTGGGCGGTAGTTTTAATGGGATAAAAGAAATAACAAGAAAGGTCACTCGAAATCTTTTATCAACAAAGTGGCGTCAGAAAATGCGGAAATTACCCAAAGAATGGCGAAAAAAATGATAAGGTGGTTTCAGGAAAAGGTTCTGGTAAAAATCTTGGTGATTCTACTTGATGGGGGGGGGGGGGGAATTGCGTCTAAGGTAGGTCGGCGGTATTTGGCCGAGGCTGACAGACATCAATTTACACCTCAAACCAGAAACATTAGACAAATTGAACGAAAAAGAAGAACAGCAAAAACAGTTAGAATTTAAGGTCGACAAGAGGAAGGCTCTTTTCTCTTGACATGTTCTTCTATTTCCTCTTCCGGTTAGACCCGGGCATAAGTCGACATGATGAAGGCGAGGAGGAAGTGGACTAAGTAGGAGTAAGAGGGGGAGGAGGAGGATTTACCTATGCTCAACTCTAACCAGAGCCGTTCCCGCCACAGAATCGGAACGCTTTCGCACATTAACAACAACAAGGAAGACATTTTGTTTGCTTTTTTTTTTTTGCTTTTATCGCTGTAATGGAGTTTTAGCTATTTAATTATAGAGTCTAACATTCTTTATCTTTCTCCCCCTTTCACTCGACACTTTTCTCTATCTCGCGTCCCTTTCTCTCTCTCGTTCCTTTCTCTCCTCTCTATCTCATCCCTTTCTCTCGTCCCTTTTTCTTTCTCTCTCGTCCCTTTTTCTTTCTCTCTCTCTCGTCCCTTTTTCTTTCTCTCTCCTCTCTCGTCCCTTTTTCTCTTTCTCTCTCTTTCGTCCCTTTTTCTCTCTCTCTCTCGTCCCTTTTTCTCCCCTCTCTCTCTCTCGTCCCTTTTTCTCCCCTCTCTCTCTCTCGTCCCTTTTTCTCTCTCTCTCTCTCGTCCCTTTTTCTCTCTCTCTCTCTCTCTCTCGTCCCTTTTTCTCTCTCTCTTCCCTTTCTCTCTCCTCTCTCTCTCTCTCTCTCGTCCCTTTCTCTCTCCTCTCTCTCGTCCCTTTCTCTCTCCTCTCTCTCTCGTCCCTTTCTCTCGTCCCTTTTTCTTTCTCTCTCTCGTTCCTTTCTCTTCTCTCTCTCTCTCGTTCCTTTCTCTTCTCTCTCTCTCTCTCTCTCGTTCCTTTCTCTTCTCTCTCTCTCTCTCGTTCCTTTTTCGTTCTCTCTCTCTCTCGTCCCTTTTTCTTTCTCTCTCTCTCGTCCCTTTTTCTCTCTCTCTCTCTCTCTCGTCCCTTTTTCTTTCTCTCTCTCGTCCCTTTTTCGTTCTCTCTCTCTCTCGTCCCTTTTTCGTTCTCTCTCTCTCTCTCGTCCCTTTTTCTCTCTCTCTCTCTCTCGTCCCTTTTTCTCTCTCTCTCTCTCTCTATCTCGTCCCTTTCTCTCCCCTCTCTCTCGTCCCTTTTTCTCTCATCTTTCTCTCTCGTCCCTTTTTCTTTCTCTCTCTCGTCCCTTTTTCTTTCTCTCTCTCGTCCCTTTTTCTTTCTCTCTCTCGTCCCTTTTTCTTTCTCTCTCTCGTCCCTTTTTCTTTCTCTCTCTCGTCCCTTTTTCTCTCTCTCTCTCGTCCCTTTTTCTCTCTCTCTCTCTCGTCCCTTTTTCTCTCTCTCTCTCTCGTCCCTTTTTCTCTCTCTCTCTCTCGTCCCTTTTTCTCTCTCTCTCGTCTTTCTCGAGTCCCTTTCTCTCTCCCTCTCGTCTTTCTCGAGTCCCTTTCTCTCTCTCTCTCTCTCTCTCTCTCGTCCCTTTCTCTCTCCCTCTTAACGAAAACAAGGGAAATAGTGATCCGAGAGTGAATCTCTAATTAATACTCTTTCCATTTTGCGACATTTCCGACATGACGTTTCGGACACTGGATGTTCTTTGAAAGGAAAACGACCATTTCGAAGTAACATCTTCGAATTTGCCCCACAGACACTGTCTTGCCCCAGGGCCTGCAGACAGACATTTCAAAATACTAACAACTATCGATAGAGAATGTAAGAGGGGGATGGGGTTTAGGTTTAGGGTTAGGGTTAACTGTCGGTAAAAAGAGATGGTTGAGGGGGGGGGGGATAGAAACAATAACGGAAATGTTGATATAAAGAGAACTTCCCAAAAAAAAAAAAAAAAAAACTTTATTCATCCCAAACAAGGGGGGGCACATTGCCACTGAGACGAAAGGGGCTACTGTGATTACGGCCATATTCATGGCGCCATTCTAAGTGGAGATCAGGGGCTGCGCAGCAAGATGTTTGTTCATATTACATTTAAATTTCTGCATGGTTGTACAGTCAAGGAAACAGAGCAGAGAGGGAATACCGAGAGAAAGAAACTACTAGGGTAGAAAGTTTTCCGGTATCTGAGGACCTCTACAGTGAAGGGGCGTGATTTTGCTGCTATTTGGTCGGAGGTATTCACGTTGAGGTTGTACAGGTGCAGTAAGTTCGTCGGAGCACGTTTCGTGGAAGTACTTGTAAAACAAGCACAGGTGGTGATGCGACAGTGTGGTGATGCGACAGCGGCTGGAGTTTGGTAGACAGTGCGGGATCTTGTTAGGTTAGAACTGTTAACCCGCAACTATCTTATACTCGCTCCTCAAGCGGCGTTGGTACAGTACCTGGGTATGTCAATTACCATCTTTACCTAGCTTTCTAGTTTGCGCGAAGAAAAATATTTGGGAAATTTTTTTTTTTTTGGGGGGGGGGGAATATGCTACTTAGTGTTTGCATGAGAGAGTAAGTAACTACGATGAATGTATTTATAGAAGGGTACAGAGAGTACTGTAATCCTACGGAGGCTTACTGTCACTCAGATTCCAGAGAATACCAAAGACTGGTATTATGGCGAAATCAATGGTAAACAGCTGTTACGATAATGCATGATGATTTGCAATTGTTATAAAAAAAAAATGACAGCGTGCCAGAAATCTGGAGGATTCTGTTGTCACTCAGACTCCATGGAACACCACCTGTTTTTGCCACCGAGCGATCGCTTGTAATGACTCATGTGAGAACTCCTAGTGAGTACGAAATATTAATAAATATTATAATCACTAGTTCATACCCGCTCCTTGGCGCAGTAACTGGGTATGTCAATTGCCATCTTTACCTAACAATTACCGCTTTATAATTGCTAGTACGAAGAAAAATATTGGTGAAATTTCGAAAAAAAAAAAAAAAAATATGCTACTTAGTTTTCGCATAAAAGATGAATGGGTTTACGTATTGTTTTCATTAGAAATTACGTTTCGAAGCAAAAACAATAAATTTTTTTTAACTAATGCTGAATCAGTGGAATTGTCATTAATAAAAACTAATTCTCTCTTTATTTATTTAAAATTGTAGCAATCTAATTCTTAAAACAATAGCTTTTTTTTTTCAAATTTATTTATTTAAAATTTATTTATTTCAAATTGTAGCAATCTAATTCTTAAAACAATAGCTTTTTTTTTTCAAATTTATTTATTTCAAATTTATTTATTTCAAATTTATTTATTTCAAATTGTAGCAATCTAATTCTTAAAACAATAGCTTTTTTTTTCAAATTTATTTATTTAAAATTGTAGTTTTAGTCGATGGCATAACTTAATTTTGGAACAATACTTTTTAAAATGGGTA
The DNA here is from genome assembly GCA_963556195.1 of Sepiola atlantica. Taxonomy (NCBI): domain Eukaryota; kingdom Metazoa; phylum Mollusca; class Cephalopoda; order Sepiida; family Sepiolidae; genus Sepiola; species Sepiola atlantica. Next base: position 53,164,023 of record OY744551.1, on the reverse strand, counting down.
AATCCGGATCTTTTTACTTTAGCGATCAACAATCTTATTTTTTTTTAAGTGTGTGAAAGGTGATAACGTACGTACGTAGGAACATTAAGTGTCTTGCGTATTATTATATAGATAACTATAGATCGAATCCAATAAAGTGATGAATATTAGAATTTTCAAAATGTGATTGTGTCTTTCACCAGATTATGCCCTTCTAACAACTCCAAAACTGGCACAAAGGTATTGACTCTTTGGGTATTTTAGGGGGTGGGGCTTTTCAGCAAAAGAACTGTTGTTTGCTTGCCATTAAAAATCATTAGCCATTAAAAAAATTTTTTAATGTTTGACTGCCATTAAAAAAAAAATCAAATATGCATTAGCCATTAAAAAAAAAATGTTTGAATGCTATTAAAAATAAATCAAATATACATTAGCCATTAAATAAAAAATTAAATGTTTGAATGCTATTAAAAAAAAATCAAATATGCATTAGCCATTAAAAAAAAAATGTTTGTTTGAATGCTATTAAAAAAAAAATCAAATATGCATTAGCCATTAAATAAAAAATAAATGTTTGAATGCTATTAAAAAAAAAAATCAAATATGCATTAGCCATTAAATAAATGTTTGAATGCTAGTAAAAAAAAATCAAGTATACATTAGCCATTAAATAAAAAAATAAATGTTTGAATGCTATTTAAAAAAAAATCAAATATACATTCGCCATTAAAAAAAAATTTAATGTTTGACTGCCATTACAAAAAAATCAAATATACATTAAATTTTTTTAAATGTTTGACTGCCATTAAAAAAAAATCAAATATACATTAGCCATTAAAAATTTAACTGTTTGTCATTAAAAACAAATTAAGAGGTGGCCTAATTTACTTGCCTCCCCAGAGGGTAGTTAGTTAGACACAAGGTCATTTTTACATTTGGGAAAAATCCAGCTTCTCAAAAAGTGGCACTCTGGACTGGGACAAAAATATTTAAAAAATTGCCTCAGTCTAGAAGAATTTCTCCTTCCCTGACCGAGGACAGACAAGATGCAATGTAGGATCATAACAGATACTGCACTTCAGTCTGATTGCATAATTTGAGTTATCTACTCTTTATCATAAAATCGCCACTCTACCTCCAAAAACTCATGTTTCATAATTACCGAACAAAACAATTCTAAATTTGAAAATATAATGATAGAAAGCCATCATCACACTGTCATTAAAAACAAAAACAACAAAATAAAACAACTTTTTTTTTTCTTTTTTTTTTCTTTTTTTTTTTTAAGAGATGTCGTCTGATTTCTTATATCAGAGAAATATTGCAAAAAAAATTGTTGAGTTATCTGCCCTTTATCCATGATTTGCCAGGACATCAAATATGGAAAGAGGGAAATTTTAGAAAAAAAAAAAAAAAGTCTTTTTCTTTGAATGTTCGGAGAACCAGAGGAATATTTAACATTATTTAAAAAAAAAAATTTAAATTTAAAAAAAAAAACACAAGCAGGTAGATAGATGTATAATCATCTCGAAGCCTGCTGATTTTTTTTTTTTTTTTTTAATTTTTTTTTTTTTTTTTTTTTTAAGAAATTCCTTGATATTAAAGATGGACCAGGCGCCATCACCAGCGAGTAGGTGGGACTACATTTTTTTTTTTTTTTTTTTTTAAATTTATTTTTTTAATTTTTTAATTTTTTTTTTTTATTTATGGTCACCAGTCGATAGTTGTAGATGTCCGGTATTGGTTTTGATCTGTTTGCCATTATTGTTGTACAAGTAGTGCTGAAACTATAAAAAGATCAGAGAATGCTTTTTTTTTGTTTTTTTTTTTTTGTTTCTTTTTTTTGTTTCTTGATTGAGTTTTTTGTATTGAAACGGCCTCGTAGCTTATTTTTTTTTAAATGTACCGATATTCTTTAAAAAAAAAAAAAAAATCAAACTTTTAAATAAGTCAATCTTTCTTTTTTTTCCGCAAAAAAAAAAAGAAAAAGTTGGGGGTGTTTCAAAGAATTCAAACATGGAAGGTTCTTCTCCTTTTTCACTTACATGGAAGGTTCTTTCCCTCTTCACTTGAGGAGCAACTGGAATTTTTAATGATTTAAAATTTTTATTATACAATATCTATAAAAAAAAAAAAAACAACCCTCTTTGACATTTTCAGGGAACTTGTTTCTAACCTGTCATATTTATTTATTCATTTTAAATATGACTTTTCAATTTATCGACTTTAATCTTTCGAAGGTCGGGTGACACTAGAACGAGCTTGCGGTGCAAAAAATGCGAACCTAATAGGGGAATGGAGTACTGTAGCCCCATCTGGGGAGGTACCGCTCAGAGCTCCCCTTTTCCTCCCTTAACAGAGTACAAAACCAACCCCAAAATCTAGTGGGGGATGTCATCAGAAGAGATGTTGCTAGTCTTTCTCTGCTCCATCGTTATTTTTTCTGGTACATGCTTGACTGATTTTTATGGTACATGCTTGACTGAGCACAAGAATAATTTCAGGTCGGGATAGAGGTACGTTCAGAGACGCACACTTGCTACCCAAAGCAGAGCTCCTTCCCAAGAACTATATAACACCATGGGGCTGCTTTCCTGCAGACTACACTATGGTCGTCTTCAAGTCCAATATCAACAAATACTTGTTGAGCCGTTCTCTTAGTAATCAAATTCTGCTCATTCAACCCATCGTTTCAAATCCTCTCATGGCATTAATCCTCATCTATTTGACAAACTCATGAACCTTTATCCTCGAGTGGCCTTTGGGGCTTGATAAGTTGTGACTAATTAGTATTCAAAAATAAAAGTAATACTGGCACAAGTAAAAGTCACATGGACCTTTGTGTTTTTTTGGGTTTTTTTTAGTCCGTTGGTTTTGTGAAAAGATATACGTATATAAGTGTTGCATGCAATTCTAAGGATGTCGCTCTGGTTCCAAATGTGTTTTGGTCAGCAGATCAACAGCTGGTCTGAAGATCCACTCCAGGCATAAAACACAAATTGAACTCTGAGCTATTAACACCATCCTCATACGTAAAAAACAATGGGTGATTTCATCATATATATATATATATAATAATAAATATTTGTTTTGTTTATTGTCTATGTACGTATACGTTTCGTCCTTAATAATCGGGACTCATCAGCATAGATATATGACTATTCACTACCGGTCATGCGATTCGAAACCCCGGATTACGAGTATTTTGCAACTCAAATCTGACGCCTTAACCACACAGCCAATTTTGAACAGCGAATAAACGGTGATAATTTTAACACTTTATACGGCGGCTTGACGTCTAGAGCGTTCGACTTTTTAATGAAAGGAACGATGCATTTAAATATATATATATATATATGATGAAATCACACGTTGTCTCTGACTGATAAACTCTACTCTGGGTTCCCTGAATTGGATCATTCTTCCTTCGGACTACTACGCACACAGGATACACGAACCCTATATATATATATAAATTAAATTAAAGATAGCGATGTATCCTTTAATAATAATCTATCGTGATAATACAAAGCTTGATATATTGAATAGAGCAATCAATTCAAGAGATGAAAGATGAGAATAAAAAATTGTATAGATACAATATTTATTAAAACATCAGAAGTTCAAAGAAAGGAGTTTCATATCCTTAATCCATGGATTTTCAAAGATAAACTCTTTTCATCAGAGGATAAAAAGCGGTAACGCACACTTTGCTATATACATCGAACTCTGACTGATAAAATTTACCCTGGGTCCTTTGAATTTTACCCTCAAACTTCTATGCACACAGGATACGCGAACCCTACTGACCATCGTCGAATAATCAGCTTCTTAAGAACAACTTTTGGACTCCTTCAAACATTTCAATATAACAGCTGTTTTATTTTTGACGGTGACCACCCTAACTTTACGTTTTCTTCTCGACAAAAAGTTCTTTATCTTTATCTTTTTTTTTTTTTTGTATATAAATTTTTGCAAAGTTAAATGTTGCCGATAATATTTACAATTACATTATCGTTTTTTTTATCCTCTGATGAAAAGAGTTTGTCTTTGAAAATCCATGGATTAAGGATATTAAACTCCTTGCTTTAAACTTCTGATGTTTTAATAAATATTATATCTATACAACTTTTTATTCTAATCTTTCATCTCTTGAATTGATTGCTCTATTCGATATATTGAGCTTTATATTATCATGATAAATTATTATTAAACGATGCATCGATTTTCTTTAATTTAATACTAATAATATATATATATATATATATATATATATATATATATCTATAAGTATAAATTTTTATTTATACAAACATTATTGGTTACATATGTGCATACATGTTTCGGTTGCACTTTTCCAAGAAAGTCAACCTCATCAGACCAAGAATCTTTCAGGAATGGATGGATTTGAAGAATTTTCTATCCTAAATAAAATGAGGACAAGAAAAGGCAATGGAGACGCCATAAAGAGTAATAAAAAAAAAGGGGAGGAGACAACCACTGGCAAAAAAGGTCAACTAGTGAAATAGGTAATCCGATACTAATTCATAAGAAATAGAAGATGCTAGATCCCAAAAAAGAGTTATTTAGGATAGAAAATTCTTCAAATCCATCCATTCCTGAAAGATTCTTGGTCTGATGAGGTTGACTTTCTTGGAAAAGTGCAACCGAAACATGTATGCACATATGTAACCAATAATGTTTGTATAAATAAAAATTTATACTTATAAACAGCTCTACTTGGTATGGAGCACTTTTTATAAACACTTGAGTTTCTACGGATTTACATTTACAGAAACTAATACAATACATGTACGATATATATATATATATATATATATATAAAGGTTAGTGGGAGAGGACTCCAGCAGTGCTCGATTAAGAAAATTTTAAAAAAATAAGAGCGTAATATTTATTTATATATATACTACAGAAGATCAGAACAACATCGGTACCGTCGGTTTCAAATCCAAATAATGGAGGACCTATAGTTGGTCTCCTATGCCAGACTCTCTTCAGCCTCTATTTATGTCTGTCTCTTTTGAATTTGTCAGAGATGGAGTTTCTGGTTAAGAGTTCTTTCTTCTCTTTTGTAATACTATATATGTTTTTGGTCTTGTCAGAGAAGAATCATGATTCGTTATTTTTTTTTTTTTAGTCTCTTAACGCCAGGGGTCAAGGTTTTCTGGACATTGTTTGACCTGTTTGGGAATTCCAGGTTTGGGAGGAGACGGACACAAACAGAGGCTGAAGAAAGTCCGGTATAAGAGATCAACTATAGGTCTCCCTTGTTTGGATTCGAAACCGACGGTACCGACGTTGTTTTCATCTTCTGTAATAATATATATATATATATATATATATATATATATATATATATATATTAGTATTTCATGAATTCACATAAGATTTTATAAGGAGATATAATTTTTTATGTATAAATTTTTACTATTTACTTCAACAGTGCTCGATACGTAAGTAGAGCTAGGTAGTAAACTATGAAAATATATTTATGTCAATTAAGCTACACAGAGGTTCCCGCATTTCATCCCCGGGGGGAATCTTCAGGATAAAATATATATATATATAAATATCTTATTTAAATAATATACATTAAAGTGTCTGTTGGGGGTACCCAAGTTTCATCAATCTAGTCACCCTGGATTTAAGATAAAATCCGGCTGGTGACCGCAGAAAGATTCTTTACTATCGAAGGTCAAGAACGGGTCACCGCCCAAAATAGATTCGATACTAAAGGGCACTGAAGAATCTTTAAATTCAGGATGACCAGATTGATGAAACCTAGGTATCCAAACAGACACTAATGTGTGGTATTTAAATTAAATAATTTATTTTCAATCTTGTAGACTCTACCATCGGGCACTTTAATGGATTTTTTTAACTAAGTTGTGATTATATATATATATATATAGTCTCGGAAGTTTCTCAACCATCAAAACTATATTAAAAAACAAAAAAAAAAAAAAATTATAGTCCCAAGTCTTCCAGTGGAAAATCACTCATGTAAGTCAATTTATTTTTTACAGTTATTATATTAGTTTATTTCTAACACTATTTTAAGGGATCATCAGTTGTTTACCATGAAAAACTGTTTCGGGAATTTATATATATATATATATATATATATAATGAGAAAGAGAGATATTACATATATAAAAAGGGAAAACAAAAATTATTTGTTTCATCTTTATTTTAAGACTTTTTCAAGAATCATATTGAGAAAGTCTTGCAATAAAGACGAAACGTTGTTGAATATAAAAAAATTTTTTTTCCCTTTTTTTTTAATTTTCTCTCAAGTTATATTATTTCCATAATCTTCATCATATGTATATATATATATATGTGTGTGTGTGTGTTTCGGGAAGATTGCAAGCTCGTTTTTAGTAACCATGACCTACCGGAAGATTTTTTTTTTTTTTTTTTTTTTCATGAAGATTTCAACCATTTTGCTTAAATCTAGCAAAACAATTTAATGACAGTTTTTTTTTTAATGTTCGATTTTAAATTATTTTGATTTGTTTGTTTTTTTAAAGGGTTTTTATTTTTCGCTGGGCTTAAATGTTGACAAAAGTCGATTTGATTATAATAATTTTTTTTTTTGTAAAAGTTTGATCAGAATATGAGGCCAAGTAAAAAAAAAAAAGAAAACATTGCAATTTAAAAAGCAGGCTCCATCCTTGATGAAGAGGCATTATCACAGCTGCAAGTCAGTCAATAAGGTTTCCAGTATTGCACGTTCTAACACCCTGAGATTGTAACAGCCATCTGCAAAGAAAAAAAAAACGAAGAATTTTGTCTAAAAGTGATAAAAAGCATTTTGCATTTATTTTTACGTCATAAATTTTATAAAAAAAAAAAAAATGACTCAATACTGGTCACCCCTGAAGAAGGAATTTTATTCCGTAATCGATAGGATTAATGTAAAAAAAAAATTAATTAATCTTGTATTGCTAATTTGGCTTATATTTCAATTTTATTAACTTTCCATGCAATACTTTGAAACTTGAACGATAAACACACACATATATATAGCATAATATAAAATGAAGTAATAAAATAAGGTGCAAATCAAATTTTATCAGAATTCAAAGTTCAGGCAAAGTATCTTAAAGTCCTTAACTCATGAGTTTTCAAAGATAATTGAAAACTCAGGAGTTAAGGACTTTAAGATACTTTGCCTGAACTTTGAATTCTAATAAAATTTGATTTGCACCTTATTTCATTTTATATTATGCTATTAATGCTCTATCCAGTATATTGAGCTTCAGTTTTTATCCGGATGTTTCACTAATTAAAAGATATTAGTTGCCTCTTATATCTTCTGTTGGATTAACTTATATATATTTATATATATTTTAACATAGTTCACCCCAAGAAAAGGCAGACCGCCACTGTAGACGTAAGGGGCTACTGAGAAAAAGGGTGAGAGTTTTTTTTCAGGGTGGGGGTCAACCTAAATTGGGAACTGTGCAGCGAGATGTCTGTTTACATTAGTTTTAAATTTCTGCATGTCAGTAACGTCAGGAAAACAGGGAGCAGAGAAGGAGTTCCAGAGTCCAGCAGCACGAGGAAAGAAGCTTTTTGAGTAGAAAGTTCTTCGGCATCTGGGGACCTCCACAGTGAATGGATGGGATTTGGCAGATTGTCGGGTTGGTCTAGTGAATTTGCATCGTGGGAGCACCAGAGCAGCAAGTTCATCAGAGCACAGTCCATTGAAGTACTCGTAAAACAGGCACAAGGATGCAACATTGCGGCGGTGGGACAGGGGCTGGAGCTTGGTGGATAGTGAGGGACCTATTAGGTTGGCGACTCTTTTTTGGACCTTGTCTAAGAGGGAGAGACTAGTGGATGATGCACCAGCCCAGATGTGACAACAATACTCCATGCATGAGCGGATGGTGGCTTTGTAGAGATATAGGATAATGTCAGGTGTGAGAAGTTTACTAGCAAGGTAGAGGGAGCCCACCTTCTTTGCAGCAGTCCTGGCAATGTCTTCAATGTATTTGTTCCAATTCATGTTATCTTTGAAAGTTAGGGCAAGGAGTTTGAATGATGAACTCTCAGGTAGGGTGTTATTTGCCATGACAATCGGTGAAAATATATATATAAATATATATAAAAATATATATATAGGTGTGTGAAAATGTTTTTGCATATACTTTCTATTCTTTATATATACCAACCTTTTCCTGGTGATACCAGATCAGGCTGCCCTGTGGCTCCCTGAGACGAAATTCACCTACATTGACGTTTTTTGTTTTTTTTTGTTTGTAAAACTTAATTATGTTCTACAAAACCAAAAACAAAAACAACAGCCCCTCTCCCTTTCTCCCTCCCCTTTTTTATTTTATTTTTCCTACCCCACTCCCGGTCCTGGATATGACCTTAAACTACATCCGATGGTGAGATCCGGCTTACGGACTTTGGGGAATGTGGAGCCTCCTCTTAATTACCATTGCTCCCAGGTCCACCCTGACCCGGAGTGGTAGTACCTGTTAGGGTCCCAACTATGGGTTAAATAGAAACAGATATTAAAAGGGGAAAGAAACAAAAAAGAGAAGAAAACAAGACCAGATTCGGCATTAAATAACCCAAAAAGGGTTGATATGCCGTAAAACAAAACTACCAAACCAAAAACCCTGATTAAACATTTGAAGATATAAAGAACTTGAAGCATAAAAACTTTCACTATAATGACCAGATTCGGCATTAAATAACCCAAAAAGGGTTGATATGCCGTAAAACAAAACTACCAAACCAAAAACCATGATTAAACATTTGAAGATATAAAGAACTTGAAGCATAAAAACTTTCACTATAATGACCAGATTCGGCATTAAATAACCCAAAAAGGGTTGATATGCCGTAAAACAAAACTACCATACCTACCAATTCATGTTATCTTTGAAAGTTAGGGCAAGGAGTTTGAATGATGAACTCTCAGGTAGGGTGTTATTTGCCATGACAATCGGTGAAAATATATATATATAAATATATATAAAAAATATATATATAGGTGTGTGAAAATGTTTTTGCATATACTTTCTATTCTTTATATATACCAACCTTTTCAAAGTGAAAACCTGATAATTGTTAACATATAACAAACAGAGCAAGTACAAAACTGTTTTTGTTTTTTTTAATTAGTGCCATTTAGTTTCGTACTCTGAACTGACTCTCTCCAATTTAAATAACGTAACTTTTATAATGATTATTATTTATAAATTGATTAATTTTTTGATAAAAAAATTCTTAACTATTAAACCGAGTTAAGTATTAACTCTTATAGCCGTTTTATTGCTAATCGCCTGAGGCGCTTCTACCGGAGAATGCCGACGAGGCTGTTCAAGCATTTTTTTATTTTTTTTTAGATGACAGTAAATTTCATCTTGTTTTTCAAACCGCCGCCTGACCTTGTGTCTAACCTCTTGTAAAGGCGGTAAATAAATGTAGCAGAAAAAATTAATCTTCCACCTCTTCTTTCTCTACTTCGTTATCTTCTTCTTTCTCTTCTTCTTTCTCTTCTTCTTCTTCTTCTTTCTCTTCTTCTTTCTCTTCTTCTTTCCACGTCGTCCCTCGTAGACTACGCTCTCAGCCTTCTGCGCTCTTGCCTCCAGCGACCCGTTTTTATATCAAACTGGACTCTCGTCTCCGCGAGAGAACACGAGATTTCACGGGATTACCTGGCGATATTAAGCCTAGGACGCCATCTTGCCGCTCTTTGGGCGGTCCAGCCCTGCAGAGCGCGCATCGAGACCGTTTGCCAGGTAATCCCATGTTTTCACAATTTATAACACAATAAATAAATGGATTGATGTAAAAAGCACCGTGGAATTTCCACTGGAGTCCCGTCAGTTTTATACAAATAGATGATATTAACTTTTATTTTTTAAACCTTTTTTTTCAGTTGGCTATACCTTTTTAAAACCCCGTTTATAAGTAACGGTAGTTCTGATTTTAATATGAATACTTGGAAAGGAGGGGGGGGAGAGGGCGATGGGGGGGGGCGATGGGGGGGGGGGAGTGTTATTAAATATAATGAAGCAACGTAGAAGGCGGGAAAATGGAAAGAGGTAATTCAAAATAACAAGGGACCCGTATATGAAAAATTGCAGAAAGTCACTGGTTGAGGGTTTGAGCCATGCACCCCTACCCTCACAAACACACCCACCCACGCTGCTTCGGGAAGGGTGTCCATACTTGAAGGCATAACTTGATGAATTAAACAATTAGAGACAAACAAACAAAAACAATAAAATAAAAAAAATAAAAAGATGCGCCTACTCGATCTGTGCATTTAGTGATGAAAACGCGATTGTAGACAAAAAAAAAATTGTTTACCCTCCCCCCCCAACCCAAAGAAATATTTTGTTTAAAAAAAAAAAAATTTCACCTCCCCCCCCCCCCCCCGCAGAAAATTTTTTTTTTTACCCTTCCCCACCAAAAGAAATATTTTTTTGTTTAAAAAAAAAAAAAAAAAAAAAAAAAAAAAAAAAAAAATCATACCCACCCCCCAAAATTTTTTCCCCTCCCCCACCAGATAGAGAAGCTTTGCCGCATCTTAAAAAAAATGTGGGAGGACACCGTAAACAATGGTGGTTACAAGAATAAAAAGACGATTATGATAGTTGTTTAGTGACAATTGCAAACACCCGGGGTGGGGTGGGGGTAATGCCCTCTCCCCTCCGCACAACAACACAAAAATTAACCCAAGAAAATGGGGGTAAAGATTCACAGTAATTAGGAAACTCACACTATCTCACCAAATAAAAGGTATACGAAACATATATGGCAAACCGGAATATTAACCGACCCAAAACAGGAAGTTTGGTTTTAGTTTTGTAGTTTCGTTTTATGGCAATATCAACCCTTTTCGGGTTATTTAATGCCGAAGCCGGTCATTTTTGGTAAAAGTTTTTATGCTTCAAGTTCTTTATATCTTCAAATATTTATTCATGGTGTTTGGTTTCGTTGTTTTGTTTTACGGCATATCAACCCTTTTCGGGTTATTTAATGCCGAATCCGGTCATTTTTGGTAAAAGTTTTTATGCTTCAAGTTCTTTATATCTTCAAATATGTATATCTTGAGATATTCTACCAATTGACCTATTTAGATTAAAACATTACCGTAACAAAATAATTATAGGTTTGGCGTGATGTCATAAATTTGATTTACGTCATGTTTCAAAACATGAATTAGCGATATGAAAAAAAGGTTACCTCTTTTTCTCCCTAAATAATTCTCTTGTTCTATCACGACACCTCTCCTAATCTAAAAAAAGGGCCTGTTTGATTGGTCAAGGAGAATCGTCTTGGCCAATCAACAGACACTTAATGTTGTCGGGCTGAATAAAAAAAAGCCCTTATATTTCCTGTTTTGAATCTGTTCATAGACTAGTAAACAAGTAAGGAAAATGTTAATCCTCTGAAAATAGCAGTTCATTTTAGGTATTTCGAAGCCAGCACCAATCACTGTGACGTCAGCAGAAATACGACGACTTAAGAATCTGAACTGTCCAGGGGCCGTCTATTTGGGACGTTAAATAACTCTTTCAGGTACTCTTATAGATGACGATAGATGAAGGGAGTGGTTAATCTTTGTCTTTGGGCTGGACGACCCGGGTTCGATCCCACTCACGGCATGCGAATTTTCGGGTCTGAAAACTCCCTCTGTCCACCCAGCAGTAAATGGGTACCTGACTAAAACTCAGGGAAGGTTCAAGGCAGCGGAAGGAGAGGGATGGGATCCGCCTTCCATATGCTGTGCCCTAGACACAGTGATTCTTAACAAATCACCGCCGCTACAGTGTGCGATGTCGGCAACGACACTTGTGCGCGTCCAGGCTATGCGACCTTTACCATTACCTTTTTATAGATGACGCACCATTTTTCCGTGACTTAGTGTCGTCAACGTTCGGGCAAGTTATGGAAGCGCCCGAGAGTTGACGAGGCGAAAACTGCCAGACGCTAAATTGAAGACTGGTAGCCGATAAATTCAGACGAAGAAAATCAAAGTATAATATCTAGATTCAAATAAAGAACGAACAACAACTGTTATATTAATTAGAAATGAACGCTCACCCGTAAACCGATGGAAAGCTTTACGGCGTATAAGGTCAAGCCGAAATCCTAAACACACTTAATGTCGTTAAAAAATGATAATATTGGAAGTTTTTCAAATCGGAGAAAAGGTGTACCTAAAATAAAACAGTAAAAAAAAATCAAATACAGCGAACACGATTAGTTATTTAAATGCTCTCGAGCAAAAGTTTACCTAAATTAAATTCATTAGCATGTGTGTGTTTTTTTTAAATAGTAATTTTTAAATCAATTATTATTTTAATTAAACAATTTGATTCAATAAATTTGTTAAAATCAACATATTAATAATCTAAATACAGCGAACAGTCTTTTTCAAATCGTAAGAAAAAGTGTACCTAAAATAAAACATTAAAAAAATCGGTACTGTTTTACTGTAGGACCCGCGCTAACTTTGACCATAGCCCTAACCCTAAACCTAACTCCCACTTTGACCCTGACGACGGGGTCAAAGTTAGCGCGGCCCTACAGTAAAAAAAGCACCAAAAAATCAAATACAGTGAACGCAATTAGTTATTTAAATGCTCTCGGAAAGAAAGTTTACCTAAATTAAATTCATTATTGTGTGTGTGTGTGTTTTTGTTTTTGTTTGTTAAATGACTTTTTTTTAATTAAACAATTTGGTTCTAAAATCAGTTATATACAGGGTGTCCCAAAATAATGTATACACCCTTTGAATCGTTATAACTCGTTCAATTTACTGAGTTTGATTTGCAAACAAAATTGATAAAAGAGTAGAACAGTAAGATACACATTTAAAAATACTGAAAGTAAAATTAACAAAAACATAGAAAATTAACTTTTAATAAACGTAAAGGCTACAATGTTTAAAGCAAGAAACCTGAAGTAATTGCAAACAAATGGGAGTAGTAATTGTAGTAGAATGTGCTCAAATACCGGAGTAAATGTCGCAGGACGTTTGTAGGTACAATTCTTCACGTCTTCACTATATGGAAAGTGTATTGAGCAGAACGGGTTGGGGTTAGGATGAGGGTTCATTTTATGAACATTCTGAAATTACCCTAAGTAGCCTTTATCTTTGTTAAAAGTTAATTTTCTATGTTTTTGTTAATTTTACTGTCAGTATTTTTAAATGAATATTCTTACTCAATCTTGTTTATCAATCTTGCAAATAAAAATCAGTAAATTGAACGACTTATAACAATTCAAAGGGTGTATACATTATTTTGGGACACCCTGTAGTTTTCCAGTACAATGCGTTAATTTTTTTGTTGACAGAAAAGAAAGAAAAAAATCACATCTTTTATTTTTAAAATAAAACACGGAATAATAAAAACAGTTTTTAGCACTTTCAGATTTGAGGTTTAGAGGATATGTCGATAAGCACTAAACAGGGTCCATAATTCTAGTTTGTTTAAAAACTATGACGCGCAACACCGGAGACAATCGCGAATTGTCTTTGCTGTACGAGCGCCTCTCTATCGCCATTATTCGTGGAAACGCCTCGAGTCTGCTCTCGGCCTGCCAAGCCAGCTGGACATTCGAAGAAAACTCTAGACTGTGATACAATTATATATAAAGAATCGGCATTTCTTGCTACTGAACTAAACAATGTCCAAGTGACGAATAAGGGATTTATGGTGCTTGTACAGTTTAGCGGATACTTTAAATAAAACAAACTGAGAAATATCTGTTTGATGTAGGTACCTGTCACGTGATGAATAAATCCTATACCAAAAATCACGTAAATTAATCAAGCAGTTTTTTTTTTTTATAAATAAAAATTAAATTTTAGCCATGTACGAAGAGGATAGCCATTTTGAAAGTTTCCAAAAGGGGGATTGAAAGTTTTAAAAAGAAGGGGAAAGTTAAATGTATCTCATTTTTGTCTTATATAGTACGTCTGTTTTCTCTTTTAGAAATTGTGTGTTTGTTTTTTTAAATTGTGTTTTTCATTTTAAAAAAATGGGAAAAGTTAAATGTATTTCTCGACGTCACGTGATCAAATGGAGCGATTTTTTTTAAGTTACGGTTATCCCCCTTTTAAAACTTTAAAAATCCCTGTGGAAAAGTTCAAAATGGCTGTCCTCTTCGTACATGGCTAAAATTTAATTTTCTTTAAAAAAAAAAAAAATACTTGATTAATTTACGTAATTTTTGGTATAGAATATATTCAACCCGTGACAACACGTACATCAAACAGATATTCCTCAGTTTGTTGTATTTTTTTTTTGTTTTTTCGAAAGTATCCGCTAAACTGTAAAAGCACCGGATTTATTTATTAATATTTTGAAATAAATTGTATTCATTATTTAATTTTTTTAAAATGATTTATTAATAGGGGTGGGACGTAATAGGTGAAAATTTCAGATTCATGCGAGTAGTATTTTTTTTTTTTGTGTGTGTTCATTTATACATAAATAACACTAAACAATCAAATATTTTGAAAATTTTGCAAAATTCAGAAGGTGTATCGATTTACTCCTCTCCAGGAGTTAGGCACAAGGCCAATTTTTATCTTACTCCCACAAGTAAGATGTGACCCAAGGTCGGGTCGGGAAAGTGGGGTTTAAAAATTGCCTTGGCAGCCCCGTCGGCATTCACCGGTAGGGGCGCCTCAGGCAGTAAGCAATAAACTTACTCCTCCCCAAAGAGGGGAGGCGAAGCCTGGGAGTGTGAACCCCTAGAACTGCACAGGACAGACCCATAGACCGGCGTAAATCAAGCCCCAAAGGCCAAGACAATACAGGTCTATGGGGTGCAGTATCCATCGGAACAGATAGTACACTTTGATCTTATACGAGTAGAGAAGGCAGTCGAAAGGTGCAGGCCACTAGTTTTTGGCTATTTTACATTCATGAAAACCCTTTCACAGCCTGAAAATGGTCCTAAATTAAAGTACTATATCAGATTTAACCATCTATATCCATTCATACCTTTTGACGATGTTTTAGGACCTGCAATGTCACATGAAACCACTTTTTCACTGAAAAATGATGGATTTGGAATCCCGTGGAGCCCTAACGGCTATTTTTGGCCTGCACCTTCTGAATTTTGCAAAATTTTCAAAATGTTTGATTGTTTAGTGTTATTTATGTATAAATGAACACAAAAAAATACTACTCGCATGAATCTGAAATTTTCACCCATTACGTTCCACCCCTAATATTCACCCATTACGTCCCACCCCTAATATTCACCCATTACGTCCCACCCCTAATATTCACCCATTACGTCCCACCCCTAATATTCACCCATTACGTTCCACCCCTAATATTCACCCATTACGTCCCACCCCTATTATTAAACCATAGAAATTACTCTTTGTCGTTTTTTAATGGTATAATAATTCAAGTGGGATAACTCTGTTTTACTCTCGTTAAGTTTATTTATTGAATAATTGAATTACTTTTTTTGGCTCATTATTAAAAAAAAGGAAACTCGCTGCGGATAGATCCACATTTATACAAACAATTTTTTTCCCTGCTTTTTTAAAAAAATTTCTTTTAACTTTTTCCGGTTTAATCAAAAGGCGGCGACATAAAAATACACTTTGATGCTTTTCGTATCTAAAGACTTGTTGCTTAGAGTGAAATATATTAAGCAGAGTTGGTAGGCCATTATTGTCTACGAGTGCCGTCTGTGGCATTTCTTTGAACTTTCCGTTCAAGATAAAGAACTCGTCTCAAAACTAGTTAGAGATATTTTTTTTTAATTAATGCAAAATTTCTGCTTTGTGAATTTTTGTATTAAACGAAGTTAGTTTCAATTTTAACCTATTAAAGGCAAATCGATTTCGTTTCAGTTTTTTAAATATGTATTAAAAAGATACGCATTTGTATCTGTATCTCTCTTTTTTTCTCTCCCTCTTTTTCTTTTTTTCTGTCGCTCTTTTTTTTCTCTCCCCGCCACCATTTTATTTATATCTATTTATTTGTATTTATTTATATTTATTTGTATTTTTTTTATTTATTTGTATTTATTTAATTTATTTGTATTTTATTTATTTATATTTATTTAATTTATTTGTATTTTATTTATTTATTTGTATTTATTAATTTATATTTATTTGTATTTATTTAATTTATTTATATTTATTTATTTAATTTATTTATATTTTATTTAATTAATTTATTTATATTTATTTATTTTATTTATTTATATTTATTTATTTATATTTATTTGTATTTATTTTATTTTTTTGTATTTATTTTATTTATTTGGATTTATTTATTTAATTTATTTATTTGTATTTAATTTATTTATATTTATTTGTATTTATTTAATTTATTTATTTATATTTATTTAATTAATTTATTTGTATTTAATTTATTTATTTGTATTTATTAATTTAATTTATTATTTCTCTCTCTCTCTGTCTGTCTGTCTGTCTGTCTCTCTCTCTCTCTCTCTCTCTCTCTGTCTGTCTGTCTGTCTGTGTTCCTCTTCTTTTTAGTTATTTACTCCCCCCCACAGCAGAAAGATGTGACACAAGGTAGGAGTGTGGGATTGGAAAGCCAGCACTCGAGAAAGTGAGCACTCTGCCTACAAAAAATGCCTTAGCAGTCCCGTCAGCATTCCCCGTTAGGAGCGCATCAGGCAAGTAGCAATAAACTAACCCCTTCTCAAAGGGTGAGAAGGCAAAGCCTGGGAGGGTGGACCTCCTAGAACTGCACAGGACACACCCATAGACCGGCGTAAATCAAGCCCCGAAGGCCAAGACAATACCAGTCTATGGGGTGCAGTATCCATCGGAACAGATACTACACTTTGATCTCTCTCCTTTTATCGATTTTGTATCTCTCACACACACCTGCATTTATTTCTCTTCCATTAATTTTTCATCTCACTCACTACTCGGTCTATATCCCCCCCCCCCCCCAATATCCAACTCCGGCAACCACCTTGGAAATCATAGCTATCCGACGTACCCGCATCGATTCTCCGAACCAAGCACGTGGGAACAAACACACACGAAGCGTAACCGCACCGTTCGCCGTTTCTTCCTTCCTTCCTTCCTTCCGCTCAAATCAACGCGGTCGTCCCTTTCGGAAGACCCGGACGTTCGATTGTCATCTTTCGACCCCCGTCATCTTTTGTCCTGTTGATTAACTCAGTGAGTTAATCTTCTACTCGTGTCAAGTACTTGTTTCTCCCCCACTTCACACGTTCTTTTTTTTTTATCGGAAAGGAGCGGTTGGGGGGGGGGGGGGGGGGGCGACTACTTTCTTATATGTCTAAAACTTGATTCTTCTTTTATTCGGCCCCTTCCCCCCCCCTCCCCGTTAAAGTGTTGGCTTTTGTCAGTTTTCTTAAAGTGACGACACACAGGTGTGAACGACAAGGGTCGCTCCCTTCAAACTCGTACGGCCACCATCATCCGAAACACGTGCTTCCCGCCATCTTTTGTTTTTTTTGTTCTTTTTTTTTGTGTCGCCGAATCCATCCATGAAGAGTCAAGTTTGACTAACGACCATCATTAAGACCAGATGATATATTTAAATTTAAATGTTTAATCAGACAGATACTAAAACGAAGATATACAGGGTGGGCCAAAATAAGGGTCCTATCTTTAAATTTGAATAACTTGAATTTGAATAACTTCCACAAAATAAAAGTTAAACTCACCAAACTTTATGTGTGTGTAGACTGACCCTTCCGAGATTTTTTGAAATAAACAAAACAAATTTTAGTCGAAAAACACTTCTTAAAACTTACAAAAACTAAAGTATTGTTTTTTTACACTGTTTTGAGCTTTTTAAGCAAAAATAATGTTTTCTAAATGAGGGTACGTTCCTTAGGGCTAATACGGATCATGCTTATTTCGGAAGGGGTCCTTTACTTATTCTAAAAAAAAAAAAAAAAAAAAAAAAAAATCAATAAATAAAAAAGTAATGAATTTTTTAAAATAGAACCCTTATTTTTGCCCACCCTGTATATGATGGTGTGTGTGTGTATATATTATATATATATATATATATATATGTGTGTATTTTAACGTAGTTCACCCCAAACAAGGCAGGCCGCCACTGTAGACGTAAGGGGCTACTGAAGAAAACGAAGAGGAGAGAAGGTGGGGGGGGACAACCTAAATTGGGATCTGCGCAGCGAGATGTCTGTTTACATTAGTTTTAAACTTCTGCATGTCTGTACTGTCGGGGAAACAGGGGGCAGGAAGGGAGTTCCAGGGGCCAGCAACACGAGGAAAGAAGCTATTTGAGTAGAAGGCTCTTCGGCATCTGGGGACCTCCACAATGAATGAATGAGATTTAGTTGATTGCTGAGTTAGTCTAGTGAATTTATGTCGAGGGGGCCACCAGAGTAGCCAATTCATCGGAGCATAATCCATTGAAGTATTTGTAAAACAAACATAAGGATGCTACATTGCGGCGATGGGACAGGGACTGGAGCTTGGTTGATAGTGAGGGACCTATTAGGTTGGCGATTCTTTTTTAGACCTTGTAAAGGAGGGAGAGACTAGTAGATGACGCACCAGCCCAGATGTGACAACAATACTCCATGCATGGGTGGATGGTGGCTTTGTAGAGATATAGGATAATGTCAGGTGTGAAGAGTTTACTAGCACGGTAGAGGGAGCTAACCTTCTTTGCAGCAGCCTTGGCAATATCTTCAATGTATTTGTTCCAATATATATATATATATATATATATATGGATTTTTCACTTAGAAAATAGATTATTCAGTGAAGACCGGGATTAGGCCAATAAAAACAAGCTCGATGGTACTCGATTACAGGGTACAGAGCATTTATATGTGATTTTTTGAAAGCTTACCAAAGTCAGCCCTGGAAATAAGGCTAGCACGACCGCATGCATTACAAACGGACATTTATGTTGCCTTCCCTTTTGATGGGATAGATCTGGAATGCCAATACTATCAGTGGCTTGAAATGGTAACTTGAGAACGGAGTTTTGACTGTTTGGTCTTTGTTTGGGGGGGGGGATACTTTTCATAGTTGTGCCGCCCGTTGAGAAGGTGTATTCTCGCTCATTATTACTGTTTCATTTGAGTGTATTTGGGACTAATTTTTTTTGCTGGTTTGGGACTAATTTTTAGCAACAATGTTGTGAAAATCTTGCGAGATATTTTTCTAAGACATTCTCTACATTTTTTTTTTCAGTTTTATTTTTATTTTATTTTATTATTTTTTTCTTCCCTTCTTAAGTGACCTCAATTAAAGCAACACCACATTGTGTATTGACGGTTGTTGTAATTCTTATTCCAGGTACTTAATTTCCCTGATCTGCCTAGCAAAGACCTGCTTGGTAGTGAAACACGTGTAGGTAAAAAACTCTTTAATTTGAAAAATGATAAATAAATAATCTTTGAATGAAAAAGTCTTTTGTGGTGTTGATTGGGCTCCTGAACGGAATGTTTTGGTAAGCCTTCAAAAAATCACATATAAATGCTCTGTACCCTGTAATCGAGTATCATCGAGCTTGTTTTTATTGGCCTAATCCCGGTCTTCACTGAATAATCTATTTTCTAAGTGAAACATCCAAATCTCTCTCTCTCTCTCTCTCTCTCTCTCTCTCTCTCTCTCTCTCTCTCTCTCTCTCTCTCTCTCTTATATATATATATATATATATATATATATATATATATATAATATTAATTTATGAAAATATATTTATGGCAATTAAGCTACACAAAGACTTCCGCGTTTCATTTCCGGAGGGAACTCTTATGCTAATGAAACTCGGAAGCCTCTGTGTTAGTTAATTGCCATGAATATATTTTCATAAATTACTACCTAGATCTACTCACGTATCGATCACTGTTTAAGTAAATACTGAAAATTGATATGTAAAAAAATTATATTTCCTTATAAAATTTTATGTGGAACGGAATGTTTAGGTAAGCCTTCAAAAAATCACACACAGACATATATATATATATATATATATATATATATATACAGGGTGGGCAAAAATAAGGGTCCTATTTTTAAAAATTCATAACTTTTTTATTTATTGATTGATTTTTTTTTTTTTTTTTTTTTTTTTTTAGAATAAGTAAAGGACCCCTTCCGAAGCAAGCATGAGCCGTATTAGCCCTAAGGAACGTACCCTCATTTAGAAAACATTATTTTTGCTTAAAAAACTCAAAACAGTGTAAAAAAAAATACTTTAGTTTTTGTAAGTTTTAAGAAGTGTTTTTCGGCTAAAATTTGTTTTGTTTATTTCCAAAAATCTCGGAAGGGTCAGTCTACACACACATAAAGTTTGGTGAGTTTAACTTTTATTTTGTGGAAGTTATTCAAGTTATTCAAATTTAAAGATAGGACCCTTATTTTGGCCCACCCTGTATGTATATATATATATATATATATATATATATATATATATATATATATATACGAGTATATGTAATAGAGAATGGTAGTTTGCTTGAAGCATTGCTGAGAATAGTACCAACATATTAAAAAGGCTGAGGGCAATGCAGAGTGCCGGGTAGGTTGTAAGCTGGAAGGAACAAAAATAATAAATCAAAGTGAGGAGACTTAATATTTACTTTTTTCTTTAAAATCTTACATAACAGCGAGTGTGGTGTCGGCTGTTTGTGTGTTGTCCGGATGATGATTAAAAATCACTTATTTAATATTTCGGGGAAAAACCTCCCTTTGTCAAAAATAATAAGCACCAAATAAAAAATCCTACCTACTATTACCTACTAGACACTATCTTCGAGTGTCTTCGGTCTCTCTGTACAAGGGTTTGTCAGGATAACCTCGTGATGTTACCTCAAGTAACAACACTTAGCTGAATACTCCACCAGACTAGATGAATTCTTGTCCTGGAAGCCGGTAAGACCAATAGACCAAAAAGCAAGCTATACTATAACATAGTTAACTGGTCAATTGGAGAGAGAAAAATTAATGTTCGTAACTTCTTTACTAACTCAATGTTTGACAAGTAAAAGAGTTCTTTAATGCAATATTCGAATATCAATGTATCTCATACATAAATCAAGTGTTCGCCTCCAAGAAGGGTTCTCTTGATTTCTGAGAACTTCGACTGAAATAAAATGCAACAAAAAGATATATATATATATATATATATATATAATCTTTTTGTTTCAGTCGAAGTTCTCAGAAATCAAGAGTATGGAAAGTGAAAAAACAAAAAACAAAAAATATTATTCATGTATTGATCAACGTTTCATCTTTATTTCAAGACCTCCTCAGGATGATTGAAGAAAATAACACACAAGTACAAAATATTTTAACAAATTGTTTCAAATATGTTGTACTTGTGTGTTATTGTCTTCAATCATCCTGAGGAAGTCTTGAAATAAAGACGAAACGTTGATGAATACATAAATACATAAATATTATTTCTTTGTTTTTCCTTTTTTCGGTTTCCATTACGTCGGAACACTATTTTCAATTCATTATAATATATATATATATATATATATATATATAGTGTGTGTTGTCCAGAGAGCGCTGCTTAACTGTATCACAGTTGTCTACTGTGGCGAGTGTTTCAAGCTGAAATGCGAAACTACCATGTTCTTCGCCGTTCAGACCTCTCACCTTGCTAAGGGAAATTTTGTTGGTTATATTTGTTTACATTCGTATTACCGACAGCCGAGAGAGCTCAATTCTTTCACGGAGAGCAATTCCGTTTATTAGTATAACCATGCCAAGGAAATGTGATGATTTTGCCAAGAACATATCCTCTTAAGAGTATAATTCGTGTAGCAATCCTATAAACTGTTTTCGTTTTGTACCGTTAATAGAAGTGAAGGGGTTACTTGCCCTTGTTCCCGTGTAACTCTTCCCGGTGGCGATTTCAAATAAAATAAAATAAAATCCATAAAAATGATATAACTGAAAGAAAAAAAAAAGACTTCGTACAAGAAATAAACACATCAAGTGTTGACATGGCACTTCCACAAGGATTTGTTAAAACCCCTGAAAGCGAAAATGAGTGGCAAAGATGGCAGGTTTAGGGGCCGGGGTTTGGAGAATAGTCAGGAATGGTGGAAAGTTAATTAAGATATTACGCTAAACCGCCATTTTTTTTTTTTTTTTAAGATTTCCTTTCGCCATTTTTTATTCTTTTTATACTAGTCTCGACTCTAATAAACATATTTCAGTCCCCCCTCCCGGCGCTCTTCTATCCCTTTCTCATTATCTGTTCGTTTTGTTGTACGTCAGTCTGTCACAACGTATATATATATTTTTTATTTCTACATATGCTCTTATGTCTATGGTAAGCTCGGTCTGTTCGCCGGTAGATAGATAAGTCACTTTATCTGTCACGCTTGATTTTTAATAGCATATTCGTTGGTCTGTCATGCCTCGGTTTGAAATAGCATATTTGTTGTACTGTCATGCCTCGGTTTGAAATAGCATATTCGTTGGTCTGTCATGCCTCGGTTTGAAATGGCATATTCGTTGGTCTGTCACGCATCGGTTTGAAATGGATATTCGTTGGTCTGTCACGCATCGGTTTGAAATGGCATATTCGTTGGTCTGTCACGCATCGGTTTGAAATGGCATATTCGTTGGTCTGTCACGTATCGGTTTGAAATAGCATATTCGTCGGTCTGTCACGCATCGGTTTGAAATGGCATATTCGTTGGTTTGTCACGCTTGATTTTTAAATAGAATTGTTGTTTGTCCTTGAAATAGGAGTGGACGGATGTCAAAGTGCTATCTACGCGAATGTATGTCGGTCACACTTAAGTTTGAAATAACACCTTCGCCGGCGTAAGCATATCTGTTGTTTTTTTTGTTTTGTTTTTTTTGTGTTGCTTTTTTGTTTTTTTGTTTTTTTAAATAGTCTCAGCTCTGAAGCAGGCGCCTCGCGTCAACACATAGGGGTGAATGGCGAAGAGAAAACGATAACTTGTTTGCGAGAGCCGAAGCGGGGGCAAGGTGAGGGTCGGGACCTCATCCGTCATTTGTTGGCATCGTTGCTTCTCTTTCTTCGCTGGGCATTCGTATCTTGAACTATGCCAGGCCCCTCGGCAGGACAGATACGGCTCGGGCATTGTCCACTTCTTCAATGTTCCCCTATATCAGGGTCTTTCTTGGAGTAGGTGGGCGCGGGGGGGCGAGTAGAAAGTTATTTCCCGCACAAGGTTTAAGCCGATACATGTCTTTGCCCTCGGGAGGGCAACCCCGTAATCCATAAAGATCCAGCAAGAATGAACGAAGATGGATATTAGATAATCTTACACCCGAAGTTAAAAACCGTTTCATCGCGTGTCAAATCGTTTATATATATATATATATATATATATATATATATATATATATATTTAGATACTGTGTATTACATATTTCAGCAATGTACCGCGGTTTCATCCAAAAGGGCAGATTTAGACACCTTTTGGATGAAACCGCGGTACATTGCTGAAATATGTAATATACAGTATCTAAATAAATTATATTAGCTCTCTTATATGATCGAGCACTTTATTTGATTTCTTTTCATATACAACCTGACACACTATATATATATATATATATAAATAAATTTTTCGTGGTACAAAATTTGATAACGGCGAGGAATACGGACGTTTGGGACATTTTTGGGAGGGTAGAATGAGATTAAACAAATATAAAAACGAGAGAAAACGATTAAAAAGAAATTAATTAATGTACTGAACCGGTTTTCGTCCACACTCATCAGAGTAAAACGTGGAAGTGATTGAATACGACTAAAACCTAAAAGAATTTGTAATGAAAACTAGTGACAAGTTTAGGAGAGAAAAAAAATATGGGGAGGAGAGTCATAAGTTGACTACATTAAGTCCTAAAAGCCATTCCTTTTGCTTACAAAGGGAAGGTTTGATTGACTTGATATATATGGCTTCCAGGATTTTGAGGTGGAATAGAGAATGCGATCTACTTATGACAGAAAACCAGTCACTAGTGTACGTCGACGCACATTCGGCGCTATTTATGAGATGGTCAGCAATAGCAGACCCGGATGTATTAACTAAATTATTTAAATTATTTAGTCGGCCCTGGCGTATGGCAGGGGGGATGTGTTGTTTGATTCTGGATTCAAACCTTTGCACTATATATATATATATATGTATATATATATAGTACTCGGCAATTTTGGCCAAGTAGGAAATTTCGGCAATTATCGAATAAATATCGATTGAAAATAGATTTTTATTCTTTTTACATGGGGAGAATGGGAGGGGGAGTGCTTTGTTAACTATTCTGTACTTTCACGTAACAATTTAATAAACAGAAGATATCGTAAAAATTGGATTTAACTTGAATATTTTATGTAAAAAAATAACCCGGTCCAAACCTTTAATTTCGTAACGTAATTACGGACCGGGTTGCAATAACATTATTTAGAAAACCATTCTGAACATGGGGTGAGGGGGGGCTTTGTTAACTATTCTGTACTTTCACCTAACAATTTACTAAACAAAAGATATCGTAAAAATTTAATTTAAACTTGAAAATCTTATCTAAAAAAAAAATAGCCCGGTCCGTAAACTGCACAAGTACCAAAAAAATAATATAAAAAATGTTCTTCACTGAGGAGGGGGGTAGTCCCGTATTTACAAGTATATCTCCTGTAAAAACGGTTCTAAAATCTATTTTCAATCGATATTTATTCGATAATTGCCGAATTTTCCTACTTGGGCAAAATTGCCGAGTTTTCCGTTGACGAGTTTTCCAAAATTCATATATATATATATAAACGAAAAATACGTCTTATAAAGTTAAGGGCGCCTAATAATGCAATTTTCTGCATTAATATGTATCACTTAGGAAGTGAACAATTTAAATAGTAGTAAGAAAAGTACCATCATCAATAAAAACAATTACATAAATTTATTTTTGTGGTTTAATTTATTTTAAAAAGACTTTTTTTGTTGTTCAAAACAAACCTGGTGTCCACCTGTTCCATTAGAATGGAAAAAAAGTGGCTGAAATTACAGTTTCGATAATCGCTCAAAAACGAAAATTAAACAAAATACTGGTAGAACATTACATTTTCTCACGATTGGTGACATTTATTGGA
Organism: Sepiola atlantica; assembly: GCA_963556195.1. Classification (NCBI taxonomy): domain Eukaryota; kingdom Metazoa; phylum Mollusca; class Cephalopoda; order Sepiida; family Sepiolidae; genus Sepiola; species Sepiola atlantica. Next base: position 53,138,932 of record OY744551.1, on the reverse strand, counting down.
TGTGTTTTTAACACTATTTTGTTTATTTTTCAATTTTTCACCGATTATCAAGGGTCCCCGTGCAGGGCTCAGGAACAAACACTTTTTTTTTCGTTCTAACTGAACATGTGGACACCAGGTTTGTTTTGAACAAAAAAAAAACTCTTTAAAATAAATTAAAACACAAATAAACTTATTCAGGTAGGTGGAAGAGTAACTTGTCTTGCCTTTGGTAACAGTTATTTGTTGCTGTTTTTTTATCTTTTTTTCGTTCTGTTAGCTGTAGGTCAAAATGCCCGAGCGTTTTGACTTCACCGTTGATGCAAGAACTGTCGAATTTATTCATTTAGATATATATATATATATATATGGGAAGAGCCCCCCTCCCTCTCTACCCATCCTCCTTTCTCTGCATACACCCCCCCATACACAAACATTCCAACTTACTTTTCCCCTTCAATCTTGACCGCAGCCATCTGGTCAAACACCTCCCTCCCCCTCTTCCTCCACTCCCTCTCTGCCATCCACTTTACCCCTGCTCATCCCCCACCTCTTTCTCTTACCACCAGCCACAGTAGTCGTTGCTCACCCCATCCTTCCATTTTTTCCCCACTCATTTCTATTTCTCCAACAAATACGGACGTCCACCCAGCAGTGGCCATTATTTCATTCTATTTTTCCTCCCAATATGTCTACCCTACATGTATCTGTACTTGCATGACATTTTTTCTCTATTTTATCATCCTGATGAAGTCTTATAAATAAAGACGAAACGTTGATGTACACATAAAAACATCCATTTTTTGGTTTTCCTTTTTCATTTTCCCATATATATATATATATATATATATTATATAATGAAGCAATCCAACAAAAGATATAAGCGTCAACTAATATCTTATAATTAGTGAAACATCCGGATAAAAACTGAAGCTCAATATACTGGATAGAGCATTAATATTATAATATAAAATGAAGTAATAAAATAAGGTGTCAATCAAATTTTATTAGAATTCAAAGTTCAAGCAAAGTATCCTTAAGTCCTTAGCTCATGAGTTTTCAAAGATAATTCTTCTCTTCAGAGGACCATTACCGCAGCTCCTTCAATTTCACGTATATGGGCTGCTGTTTATAACTTGGAGTAATCCTCGGTTAACCCTCTGAATGTCTTTCCTGATTATGTTTCTCAATTTGTATGACCTGGATGGACTGTATAGATTCAACAAAAAGTATGTCTTTGGGTTGATATATTTGATGTTATGTATTTTTATGTATTTGTGTATATAATTTTATATATTTTCAAAGCGTAATTTTATTACCTGTAGTAGTATAACTGCGGTAATGGTCCTCTGAAGAGAAGAATTATCTTCGAAAACTCATGAGCTAAGGATTTAAGAATACTTTGCTTGAACTTTGAATTCTAATAAAATTTGATTGACATTTTATTTTATTATTTCATTTTATATTATAATATATATATATATATATATATATATATATATATATATAATGTGTGTGTGTGTGTTCGTTCTTCTAATGGTCTAATAAACGATAGAAAAGCGAAACAAACAAACACCCCACCCCATCAAAAGAAAATCCTAACCCAGCCGTGGATTGAATACAAGACATTAAATTTCCAGGCGAGGAAGGTTTTAATAAACCCCCTTCAGCCAAGGCAGTCCTAATTCTGGTCACAGGACGGACTTAACCACTCAACGAACTATCGAAGATACGGGCGAGGCCCTCCGATCCGTTGTTATGAAAAATTGAAAATCGTCTAAGACAAAGAACACAACAACAAAAATATATATATATATTTCTAATAAGATGTGTAAAGTTGGGGGAGGGGATTCGGGGCAAATCAAGGACTATCACCCTGCAAGGCATGTGGGCCGATAAATAAATAAATCTCACGAGAGAAGCTGGTCATGTGACTGAAACAAAGGTTGACACGCTTTTGAGAAAAGCACTCGGAGAATGTAAATTTTCGCCAACGTCCGACGTTGGCAGATATGACATTGGCTTAAGGAGTTAACTTTCTTTACTATCACAGTGTCATTAATCTGATAGCCATTAATCTGATAGCCATTATTTTTTTTTTTAATCCCATTATATAATATAATAAAAAAATAATAATTATAATAATATAATAATAATATAATAATAATAATAATAATAATAATAATAGGTGCTTCTATAATAAAAAGCCGAAAAAAAGTTTTTTCCTGTCTTTTAGTGTTGGAGAGATAAATAAGGGGCAGGTAACTCTTACAACGAATTTTAAACACGATTTTCTCTGAAATTCGGATCATGGATCGTAACTCTTTCAAGTTCGAAGATATACTGTATTTTACATCAGACAGTGTAAAACAAATTGATTTTTTGCAAGCACAAAGATTAATTTCTGGTGCAGAAACCTGCAACTGTGGCCATGAGATGCGACTTGTGCCATCAGTAATCAAAACTGATGGCTTTAATTGGCGTTGCACATGTGGCTACTGTGCAAGGAGAACGTCGATTAGACATAAAAGGGTTTAGGGTTAGGGTTAGAAAAATATTGTTCGAAAGCTAGAGCTGTTGTGAAGAGTTACCTGCCCCTTATTTACCTCTCCAATACTAAAAGACAAGAAAAACTTTTTTTCGGCTTTTTATTATACAAGCACTAATAATAATAATAATAATAATAATAATATAATATAGTAAAATATATTAATATTGTTTAGTTATGCAAGAAGAACATCTTAACAGATATGACGTCACAGTTTATGAATTATCGAATGAAATCAACGTAGAATCCATCGGTAATTGTGACTCAACGGGTCACGGATGTGTCTAGTGTCTATTACTAATGGAGATTTGGTATATGTCTGTCTTAAGCTGAGGCTATACTATTGTATTAATATACAATTTATTTATCTACCTCCCACAGCGGTAAGATGTGACACAAGGTCGGGAAAGTGGGATTAGATCAGCCAGCGCACGAGAGGTGAGCAATCTGGCTATTTAAAAATTGCCTGGGCAGCCCCGTCGGCATTCCCCGGTAGGGGCGCCTCAGATAGTAAGCAATAAACTTACTCCTCCCCAAAGAGGGGAGGAAAAGCCTGGGAGGGTGGACCTCCTAGAACTGCACAGGACACACCCATAGACTGGCGTAAATCAAGCCTCGAAGGCCAAGACAATACCAGTCAATGGAGTGCAGTATCCATCGGAACAGATACTACACTTTGATCGCGACCAAAAGGCCACGAATCACAATTGCACTATCCTTTAATGCTAAACTTGATGGATGGGGGGGGGGCAGACAGTGTCGTATCTGTTCTGTTTCATGAGATCTCCTCTTTGGGGTGTTAGTGTAGTTATGTTCGTCATGATACCAATCTCCCAGGCATTACCGCCTCTTTTAGGGGAACAGGTTGTGTAGTATCTGTTCTGTTGTTATGAGACCTCCTCCTTGGGCGTTAATGGTCTATGTTTGTTCGTCATGATACCAATCTCCCAGGTATTACCGCCTCCTTTTGAAGGTGCAGATAGTGTAGTATCTGTTCCGTGGTCATGTAACCATCCTCCCACTATAACCAGAGAGAACATATACTTGCGAGTATTGATTTACTCCTCTCCAGGAGTTAGGCACAAGGCCAGTTTTTATCTTACTCCCACAAGTAAGATGTGACCCAAGGTCGGGTCGGGAAAGTGGGGTTTAAAAATTGCCATAAGCAATAAACTTACTCCTCCCCAAAGAGAGGAGGCAAAGCCTGGGAAGGTGGACCTCATAGAACTGCACAGGACAGACCCATTGACCGGCGTAAATCAAGACCCGAAGGCCAAGACAATACCAGTCTATGGGGTGCAGTATCCATCGGAACAGATACTACACTTTGATCTTAGCCAAAAGGCCAAACATATACTTGCGAGTAGATATAATATTATAAAAAAATCTTCAGGTATTTCTTTGTGTCTACCTAAAGCAAAATATATAATATTGAAAATTTATGACTTGGAAAATTGTTCATATGATCTCGAATTTTTTTTTCTGTTCCTGAATTTAAAGGGGGGACACCCTGTATATTCTTAGAGTAAGGTCAAAGTTCATGTCACAGAATGACACATCATCGACTCAAAGACACTTTTGCTTCCCGCCCTTTTTTTTTTTTTGGTAACCATTTTAACACCTTCTCCAAATTGCTTATCGCAAAGGCTCTGGAAATAAATAAAATTATCAGTGATCTATAAACAATTTATCAAACGGCTTTTTGCGATTTTCATCTTTTTTTTTAGCAGCTTTCTTGGGGACTTTTTCGTCTCGTTTTTTTTTTTTTTTTTTCACAAATATTGATGCCTTTTTAACAAAAGTCTTCGAAGATTTTATTTTGGCGAGGTGAGCGGGGGCTCTAACTTTATGAATTATTTTTACTTAATTCACGCATCGTAAATTTCGGTTAGCCATTTTTATAAAGATTGTATTAATGCTTCGTATCATTGTTTGGAAAAACATTAAAGTATTTTTGTTGAAAAGAAAACAATTTAAAGCAATTTATAGGAAGTGCAATCATTAAATGTTATTATTATAAACATATTCATTTGAAAAATCACAAACACACTTTCTCTCTCTCTCTCTCTATATATATATATATATATATATATATATATATATATATATATAAGGTGAGTCGATGAAAAATAGTTAGACCTGTAAATAGAAACAGATCAATATCTTCAGTTGTTCAGAACAAGGAGCATTTAGTAAATAAAAATATTTCTTCTTCTTCTCTTTCAATTTCATTCCTTAAGCCAGGCTTTTCAAAGATTAAAATTGTATCATCAGAGGAAGTAGTGATTGATAAGTTGACAGATAAGAACAGTCAATATTCAAAATTTGGAAAAAGTTTGTTTTTTTAAGTTTTAAATGTTTATAACTGTCAACTTATCAATCACTACTTCCTCTGATGATAAGATTTTAATCTTTGAAAAGCCTGGCTTAAGGAATGAAATTGAAAGAGAAGAATAAATATTTTTATTTACTAAATGCTCCTTGTTCTGAACAACTGAAGATATTGATATGTTTCCATTTGCAGGTCTAATTATTTTTCATTGACTCACCTTATTTTTGCTCTACCCAGTATATTGAGCTTTCCTCACCTCACAACAGGTCTAATTCTCTAAAAGTTACTTTTTAGTTATAAACCCTCATATATATATATATATATATATATATATATATATATAGTATAAATTTTTATTTATACAAACATTATTGGTTACATATGTGCATATCTGTTTCGGTTGTACTCTTCACAGAGAGTCAACCTTAGTCTGAAGATGGTTGACTCTCTGTGAACGTACAATCGAAACATGTATGCAAATATGTAACCAATAATGTTTGTATAAATGAAAATGTATACTTAAGAACAGCTCTACTTGTTATTGAGCACTTTTTATAAACATTTGAGTTTCAACGGATTTACATCTACAGAAACTAATACAATACATGTACTATATATATATATATATATAGTCTCGGAAGCTTCTCAACCATTAAAACTATATATAAAAAAATTAAATAAAATTAAAGAAATAAAATAAAATAATTAAAAAAACAAAATAACATCTTAGTCCCAAGTCGTGCGGTGGAAAATTACTTTTCTTGTAAGTCAATTTACTTTTGGCAGTTACTATATTAGTTTGCTTCCAAGAATTTACGCTAGTCTTAACATTATTTAAGGGATCATCAGTTGTTTACCATAAAAACTGTTTCGGGAATTTAAAAACAAAACAGTATTTTATTTCATGGCTTCCCAGCAGAGTTGATCAGACCCCACTATATATATAGTCTCAGAAGTTTCTCAACCATTAAAACTATATTTTTAAAAAAAAACTTATAGTCCCAAGTCTTCCAGTGGAAAATCACTCATGTAAGTCAATTTATTTTTTACAGTTATTATATTAGTTTATTTCTAACACTATTTTAAGGGATCATCAGTTGTTTACCATGAAAAACTGTTTCGGGAATTTAAAAACAAAACAGTATTTTATTTCATGGCTTCCCAGCAGAGTTGATCAGACCCCACTATATATATATATATATATATATATATATATATATATTATATATATATATATATATATATAGAAGAGACATATTTGTTTTATTTATTTCAAGAATATTTAGCTGACAATTATTTTTACGGAAGAAGAAAATCGTTGTTTTTTTTAAATAGACCCTGAGAGACATTTATTATTTCAAAAAGAATATTATTATTATTATGGACAGTAAATTATACAGATGGATGTAGAAACCCTAAGCCTAAGCCATAAATGTCAATGTCTGTGTTCCATTATAGAAAGAAATGCTACATTTCATGTTTTCTGTCCTCGGTCAGTGAAGGAGAAATAATTGTAGAATAAGACAATTTTTATTTTTGTCCCAATCCAATGTGCCCCATTTTGGGGAACTGGATTTCCCACAATAAAAAGTGACTTTGAGTCCAACTCTGCCCTTATGGCGAGGCACATAAATAGGGACATGCCCATCTTTTTCATGTTCGTAATCACCTGCCACAAATGCGATCGTCCGAGAGATGGCGATTGGTAATTAATCTAATGTCGCTAAGGTAAACAATTCAGAATTTACTAATTTTGAAATGAATTGTTAAAAAAAGCAAATTATGTCGTCCCGTTGACTAAAAAAGTTACACTTTTTAAGCAAATACATTTAAAAGGTGAGATTTGTTTTATTGAGCTGACAATTATTTGTACGGAGAGAGTCACAAAAGAGAGAGAGAGATAGTCACAAAAGAGAGAGAGAGGGAGAGAGAGTCACAAAAGAGAGAGGGAGAAGGAGTCACATAAGAGAGAGAGAGAGAGAGATAGTCACAAGAGAGAGGGAGAGAGAGTCACAAAAGAGAGAGGGAGAGAGAGTCACAAAAGAGAGAGGGAGAGAGAGTCACAAAAGAGAGAGGGAGAGAGAGATAGTCACAAAAGAGAGAGGGAGAGAGAGATAGTCACAAAAGAGAGAGGGAGAGAGATAGTCACAAAAGAGAGAGAGATATAGTCACAAAAGAGAGAGAGAGAGAGAGAGTCACAAAAGAGAGAGAGAGAGAGTCACAAAAGGAAAATTACTGACAAATCCACAGACTCTGTGAGCACAATCAACTGAAACCGGTTAGAGGCGGGGGGGGGGGTAAAAATGAGTTTAAATTTAAATGAGTGGTGGATTCAAATTCTTTTTATTGCAATAAAAAGAATTTAAAGATTTCTTGAAAACGCAAATAACTGCGAAACCATCGTTCCTCCTGTGACCTACGCCCCACAGAGATGACACCTTTCCCTTATAATATCCTACTTCCTCCACGTATTATTTTTCTCTTGTTGTTTCTCCTCTTTTGTCAATTCGGAAATAACTTAAAGATGATAAAGGTGACGAACATTGGATCGTTTTTCATAAATGGTGGAAGTGAGGCGAATAACGCACTGTTCATTGCCTCAGACTCGTCATAATTTGCGTGTGCGGCGATGCCGTCTAATGTGAAAGGGTAGGTAGATATCCGGTTATTTACTGAAGAAGACTGGGAAGTAGGGGTCAGTAAGAAAGGGGACAAGTGAAAGATGTCCGAAAGAGATCAGAACATTAAGAAAGTTCTTAAATATAAATATATATATACAGTGTAACCCGGGTATAATAGCACCGGATATAAGAGAAACCCGAATATAAGAGACATTGTCTCTGGTCCCAAATTACAGCCTGTGTTAATGTCTATAAATTAGACCCCGATATAAGAGACCCGGATATAAGAGAAACCCTGCTATAAGATACTTCTTCTCCGGTCCTGTCCTCCCCAATATAAGAGAGTTCGTTTTGAGTGACAATGTGATGTCGTAAATCAGTCAAAAGACGTTGCTAAATTTTCTCACCTCATTGGTGAGTCTTTCTATGACCTTCACTATAGCCGTATCCTTAAAATATTCCTAAAAAAGATTTCTTTTGTTGTTGTTGTTGTTGTTAGAAGGCGAACCCGGATATAAGAGACTTATTCTCCGGTCCCGACAGCTCTCTTATATCCGGGTTTAACAAAGATTTGTGTGCAATCAAAAATGACTGCCTTTTTAAAAAAAAAAGTAATTTTTGACTGAATTATTTGTGAAAACTGATTGAAAAGTATTTTTTATGTCTATAACTGTTAAATAGACTAGTGTTCGGTGCATAAAAAAGCGTTATATGTTGTGTTTCCATACTTACATAAACAAAATAGACCATACCCGGATATAAGAGAAACCCGGATATAAGAGACTTATTCTCCGGTCCCGACAGCTCTCTTATATCCGGGTTAGACTGTACTAGCAAATATACACTCCTTCCAATCGCATATTTTTTGAAGGGGGACAGTCTTATGAACCGATACTACACTACAACGCCCCTGTTACAAAACAATTTTTTTTTATGATTCCTTGGCCTTTTGGCTAAGATCAAAGTGTAGTATCTGTTCTCAACATTTCAGCGATATTTGACGCTTTACTAAAGCCGGAAGTAAATTATCTCCCTTGAAAATGAAATTCTAAAACGTTTTTAAAACGATATAATTTTTTTTTTAATAAAATCTCTTTATTTAATTTTATTTATAATAATAATAGCACTATCGATAAAACGATTCCGTATGTAGAAGAAAATTTGACAATACAAATTAGAAAGGTATATTAGAGAATATTAATTTATTAGAAACTTAATAAATAAATATGCAAATGAGCAAAATCGAGATTTGTTTGAGTGAGTTGGCGATGCCTATATATACGGTATTTCAATATATTCTTATATCATTAGAATTAAATAAGTCTAATGGGGGTTGATGTTAGTATAATTAGAATATATCTAAAAAAACTTTCGCATTTATTTATTTATATATATATATTCAGAAAATGAAAGATGAAAATAAAAGTTGTACAAATACAATATTTATTAAATCATCATAAGTTCAAATGCAAGGAGGGATCGCATTCTCCTTAACCCATGGATTTTCAAAGAGAACATATCTTTAACAGAGGATAAAATCGGTAATTTAAACATTACACTTTGAAAATTAATACATATAATGGGTTAAGGATTTATATCGGTAGAATTAAATAAGACTAATGGGTTTGATGTTAATATAGTTAGAACTTTCGCATTTATTCATATATATATATATGATTTCTTGAATGTGAGATGATATATATAATTATATATATATATATATATAATTTAAATTCCCGAAACAGTTTTTCATGGTAAACAACTGATGATCCCTTAAAATAGTGTTAGAAACAAACTAATATAATAACTGTAAACAATAAATTGACTTACATGAGTGATTTTCCACTAAAAGTCTTGGGACTATAATTTTTTTTTTTTTTTAAATATTGTTTTAATGGTTGAGAAACTTCCGAGACTAATATATATATATATATATATATATATATATATATATATATATATATATATATATAACATAAAATATAATAACACGAAATCACATAATTGTCGATGCAATAATTTATTTCAACCGTGCGGTTTTTTCAAGCATCACTCAGACAATTACATTTTTGAGACTGATAGAAAATTGAATTTCCCTACGATAATTCAAACACAACCAGAGAAAGTGGTGGTAGCAACCAATTTGATACATCTTTTATAGAGAGGGGGGAAATTAAAACTTATATTTAACTATGGCGGTCGAAGAGGAGGGATCTTTAAGTTATATATATATATATATATATATATATATATATATATATATATATATATATATATATATTCAGAAAATAAAAGCTGTACAAATACAATATTTATTAAATCATCATAAGGTCAAATGCAAGGAGGGATCGCATTCTCCTTAACCCATGGATTTTCAAAGAGAAAATATCTTAACAGAGGATAAAATCGGTAATTTAAACTTTGAAAATTAATATATATAATGGGTTAAGGATTATGAAACCCCCTCATTGCATTTGAACTCATGACGATTTAATAAATATTGCTCTATCCAGCTTTCTATTATCACGATAGATTATTATTTAAAGATATATCATTTATCCTTAAATTTTTTATTCGATGTTATATTAGCTGTACCTACCCAGCGTTGGTAGGTGCTCGACTGAGCTCCAATCTATGACCCCCCCTGTAAAACATTTACAACAAAAATTCGTTTAGCTACAACCACTGTAAATAATTTTCCAAGAAGTAGCCGTCAATGGAACACAATGCCACAGGGCTGATTCCCAGCTGACTACAACACGGTCGTTTTCAAGTCCAATGTTTGCAAATTCTTGTTGAGCCGCCCTCTTAAATAATCTCATTTCTGACCAGTCTCAACTATTGTTACAAATAATCACGTTTTTGTCTCACCGTCCTCCCAACAAACTCATTAACCCTTATCCTCGAGTGGCTTTTCGGCCTTGATAAGTTGTGACTCGTTAGTACAGAAAAGTTGATGATTTATTGATAATTCTAATGGTGTCAAATATATTAAATAAAATATAAAATAATAAAATATTAAATAAAATTAAATAAAATATTAAATAATAAAATATTAAATAATAAAATATTAAATAAAATATTAAATAATAAAATATTAAATAATAAAATAAAATAAAATATTAAATAATAAAATTAAATAAAATATTAAATATTAAAATATTAAATAATAAAATATTAAATAATATTAAATAATAAAATATTAAATAATAAAATATTAAATAATATTAAATAATAAAATATTAAATAATAAAATATTAAATAATATTAAATAATAAAATATTAAATAATAAAATATTAAATAATATTAAATAATAAAATATTAAATAATAAAATATTAAATAATAAATATATTAAATAATTCTAACGGTGTCAAATATAAAAAAAATAGAAAAACAATATTTAAACAAATGGAAAAGTTAGGCGTTAAGGTAAAAGTGGGTGGGTGTGTATGTGTGTATATATATATATAGTTTCGTGTATATGTGTGTATATAAAGTTGTGTAGGTTTATATATATATATATATATATATATAATATATATATATATATATTGTGTGTGTATAGTTTCGTGTATATGTATGTACACTTTCATATAAAGTGGTGTCGGTTTATATATATATGTGTGTATGTATATATTATATGCGTGTGTGCGTACATCTATTTTTTTTTCTTTTTGTGTTTTTGTTTTTGCTGGGGATGGGGAATCCTACCGGACGCTGTGAAAGTTTTATAGGGGTGAGGGGGGTGAACTAGAGATTGGATCTTAGTCGAACGCCTACCATGAAAATAACGACGGAGTAGAAAAAGACTAGTAGGGAAGAGATTGCAGGAATTTAAAGATATCTATTGATTTGACGATTTTAATTAATGTTTGGAAGCACCGGGAAGATTTGACACAAGGTAGGGTGGGGTGGGGGGAGGATTGAAAAGCAAGCGCCCAAGGAGCAGAGCACTCTGGCCTACCTAAATTGGGAGCTGTGCAGCAAGATGTCTGTTTACATTAGTTTTAAATTTCTGCATGTCAGTACCGTCAGGAAAACAGGAAGCAGGGAGGGAGTTCCAGAGTCCAGCAGCATGAGGAAAGAAGCTTTCAGAGTAAAAAGCTCTTTGGCATCTGGGGACCTCCACAGTGAATGGATGGGATTTGGCAGATTGTCGGGTTGGTCTAGTGAATTTATGTCACGGGGGCACCAGAGCAGTAAGTTCATCAGAGCACAATCCATTGAAGTACTTGTAAAACAGGCACAAGGAAGCAACATTGTGGTGATGGGACAGGGGCTGGAGCTTGGTGGATAGTGAGGAACCTATTAAGTTGGCAAAATAAGTCTCTTTACTCCCATATAAGAATAATAAAGAATAATAATACTTCTATATAATAATAATAATAAGAAGAAAAATGCATGAGCAGCCCCGTCGATTATCAATAAACTAAGCCCTTTCTTGAAGGGCGAAGAGGGAAAAATCTGTGATGGTGGAACTCTGAGAACGGCACAGAATCATATCTAGCCTGACAGACAGAAAAAAAGGGCACCTAACTCAAATAGCCCAGACTCTGTCGGACTGATTGTCGTGGACGTATACTCGATTTGGTATGAGAAACGCAACCACGAGTAAAGTCGACTCACTAATATGGCCAAAATGCAAAACGTTATAATGTATGTAAATTACAATAAAATAAAACCTTTATCACTTTTTTAAAAATTATTTATTTATTAAATAAATTTATTTATTTATTTTAAAAAATAAATTAATTAATATTTTTTTTAAGTGATAAGGTTTTTATTTTATTGTATTTTTTATTAAATTAATTATTTATTAAATTTTATTAAATTAATTTTATTAAATTAATTTTATTAAGTTAAATTTTTATTAAATTATTTATTTATTATAAAAAAAAATTTTTTTTTTTTTTTTTGAAGTGATAAGGTTTTTATTTTATTTTGTAATTTCCTAACGTAATTTGTAAACGAGCGCTAAATGACAATTTAAAAGGTCAAATCTGATGTGGCGGTTTCAATTTCAATAACTGTCAACCGAAAGCCACGAGATTAAAAACATACAAGCTGAATCCCCATCTTGTCACTCAAGCAGACCTGGAACTGATACGGAATTATACGCGGGTCGGCATTTCTATTAAATATTTCAATCTTATCTAATACTTAATACTTATTACAAATACCAGATAAACGCTACTATTACCGACATAAATTATCTGAAAGAAAATACAGTCGGGAAATGAGTAAAAAAACAAACAATTTATTTAGTTTCTCTACCCATCATTTTGGTCAAGATCAAAGTGTAGTATCTGTTCCGATGGATACTGCACCCCATAGACTGGTATTGTCTTGGCCTTCGGGGCTTGATTTACGCCGATCTATGTGTCTGTCCTGTGCAGTTCTAGGAGGTCCACCCTCCCAGGCTTCGCCTCCCCTATTTGGGGAGGAGTAAGTTTATTGCTTACTGCCTGAGGCGCCCCTACCGGGGAATGCCGACGGGGCTGCCCAGGCAATTTTTAAACCCCACTTTCCCGACCCGATCTTGGGTCACATCTTACTTGTGGGAGTAAGATAAAAACTGGCCTTGTGCCTAACTCCTGGAGAGGAGTAAATCAATACCCATTTGTGACGAATTTGTGTTAAAAAATTTAATACAAGATATAAGCATTTTAAGTTGTCGTAAATATCGGTTTCTGATTACAGTAGCCATCTTGTTTAGTCACAGGAAGTAAGGCCCCTAACCACAAAAAAGGGGCTGAACAAGATGGTTACTTTGCCTAAAATTTAGAAGAGTAGAAAGTAAACTCTCGCATCCCTTTTTTTTTTGTCCATTAGTCCTCACAT
>OY744551.1:53068109-53115609 GCA_963556195.1 Sepiola atlantica | reverse complement strand
CCGGTCTCGTGGCTATCCCGCTATCTCGTTCAATCGCTAGGATATCGTCTTGTCTTTTTAAGGGTGTTCACACTTGTCAGATGAGGGGATCAGACTGGATTTATGTGCCCGGTCCTTGAAACCAAATATGAAATATTTATTTGTCCATTGGACTGTTTAAGGTCTTCTTCGTCCGATAATAATAAGGGGCAGAGGAAGGAAGAATAGAAGAAGGGGTGGAGGAATGAAGGGGGAAGAGTAAATGAAGGGGGAGGAGGAGAAGAAGGAAGAGTAAACGAAGGAGGAAGGGGAGGAGAAGAAGGAGGAGGAGAAGAAGGAAGAGTAAACGAAGGAGGAAGGGTGAAGGAAGGAGGAAGAGTAGAAGAAGGAGTAGAGGAATGAAGGAAAGAGTAAATGAAGGGGGAGGAGGAGAAGAAGGAAGAGTAAACGAAGGAGGAGGGGAGGTGAAGGAAGGAGGAGTAGAGGAATGAAGGGGGAGGAGGAGAAGAAGGAAGAGTAAACGAAGGAAGAGGGACAGGAGAAGAAGGAAGAGTAAACGAAGGAGGGGGAGAGGAAAGAAGAGTAAACGAAGGAGGGGGAGGAGGAAGGGTGAAGGAAGGAGGAAGAGGAAGAAGGGTGAATGAAGAAGGAAGGGTGGAGGAAGGAGGGAGAGCAGGAAGGGTGAAGGAAAGAGGAGAAGGAAGGAAGAGCAGAAAAGGGGAGAGGTAGGAAGAAGCAATGGTGGGGGAAGCCAGCAAGAAGACGACACCAAAGAAGGGGTACAATGAAGGAATAGAGATGGAAGAAGAAAGAGTCACCAATAAAAAGATTTGGAACGGAGAAGAAAATGGTCTAAAAGAAAATAAGGTAATACAGACGGACAGAGTGTAATGAAAAAACAACCGGAAGTAGAAAAAGAAAACGGAAGAAGATTTAGAAAAGGAAAAGAAGGGGCGGAAGGAAGGAAGAAAAAGAAGCCGAAAGAAAATGAGTTTTAAAAAAAAAACAGGAAAGGAACTGAAGGAAAGGAGAAAGGGATGCTAAAACGAAAGGAGCTCAACAAAGAAAAGGAGCTGAAGGAAAAGAGAAAGAAAAGGAGCCAAAGGAAAGAAGAAAGAAAGATTAACCGAACGAGAGGAGCTAAAAAAACACACACACAAAAGGAAAAAAGCTGAAGAAAAAAAAATATTGACCGGGGGGTGGGGAGAAAAGGGGCCGAATGAGAGAAGAACGAAAACGAAAGGAATAGAAAGAAAGAGAAAGAAGCTTCCGGAAATAAGGAAGAAGAAAAAAAGGAGAATAAACAGAGAGAAAAAATAAGCAACAGAAGAACAAACACTTAAATTTCCTCCTCCTTTTTGAGAAAAACGAGAAATAACAACGTATGAGAAGAAGAATCCGTAAATATGAAGAAGTGGGGAGAGTAACTTGAATAATTTTTCTTTTTAAATAATAAATAAAGACGAGGAAAAATCGAAATAAAAAAGTGTGAGAAACGCAAATGAAAGAAGATAGCGAAAGAAATAGAAGAAAAGGGGGGAGGACGATAAAATAAACATAAAAACGATGAAAAATGAAGGACAAGGCGACGACAACAAAAGAAGAAAAAGACGAAACGAAATATCGGCAGACGATGAAAACAGAATAATAAGATGGCGACGCCAATTGATATGATCGTGTGTGTTTACGTTGATCCAATATTTCAATTACAAACACCATTAAGTCAGGGTCGAGGGCGGGAAAAAAAACCGGGGACAGAGAGAGAGTGAAAGAGATAGACACGTAGATAGGAAGGATTGACGAGAGATATAAAGACGGGCGAGAGGCGGACAGAGGCAAAATTTGAGGTGAAATGAAAACGCGAGCCGCTCGCAAAACTCGGCGCCATTTTTGACCTATCTTAATATTTTATGTTCTTTTCAATCTTCCATTAATTTTCCCCCGTGCAAAATGATGATAAATCAGAGGACGGGGTTGTGGGAGTAGAGGGTCCCGGAGGTTTTTGTGGAACGTCTATGGGCGCACGGGCGTCGGCGCATCCGTGATCTACGTCTGACAGTTTACCAAATGAATGTCCTGGCGAGCTGTCAGCATGGGTGACAGGCGTCTTGTGCCCAGGTCGGCAGGCCAGCGAAAGGCCAATGGTGTTTATGTTGCACCATCGTCATATAATGATAATAATAAGAATCTCGCACGGCTTGGTGTGCGTGGAAATTTTATTATATTTTTTTTATTATTTTTATTTTTTTATTTTTATTTTTTACTAAACGTTAGATTTTAAAGGATACTCGTGTCTTGCTTAAACAAAACCGGGAATCTTTTACTATAATCAACAGAACGAAAAAAGAGTGAAAAAACAAAAACAAATGTGCAACAAATAAATGTTAGCAAAGGCAAGTTAAGTTACTCATCTACCTACGTTATTGGCCTTTTGGCCAAGATCAAAGTGTAGTATCTGTTCCGATGGATACTGCACCCCATAGACTGGTATCGTCTTGGCCTTCGGGGCTTGATTCCGCCGGTCTATGGGTTTGTCCTTTGCAGTTCTAGGAGGTCCACCCTCCCAGGCTTTGCCTCCCCTCTTTGGGGAGGAGTAAGTTTATTGCTTACTGCCTGAGGCGCCCCTACCGGGGAATGCCGACGGGGCTGACCAGGCAATTTTTAATGGCCAGAGTGCTCACCTTCTCGGGCGCTGGCTTTTCAAGTCCCACTATCCCGACCCGACCTTGGGTCACATCTTACCTTGTGGGAGTAAGATAAAAACTGGCCTTGTGCCTAACTCCTGGAGAGGGGTAAATCAATACTCATCTACCTACCTGGATAATTTTATTTGTGTTTTAACTTATTTTAAAGGGTGTTTTTCTAGTTCAAAACAGTCGGTGTTGACTGCTCGAAAAGAAATTCAAAATAGAGGCTCGCTCATGGCCAGGACTCGAAAATCGATAAAAAATCGAAAACTAAAGAATAAACTGATAGAAAAGTACATTGTTGACATTTATTGTATGCGTTTCTATCATGTGTGTTATACGCCTTTTAACCTGGCATACCCTTAGTAGGTTTTGTTTACACCAAGTCGAGGATACGTCATCGGCAATCAGTCCAACAGAGTCTGGGTCATTTTTAAGTAGGTGATGACCTTGCAGCTGTCGGTCTGGGGGCATGGTTCTGTGCAGTTCTAGGGAGCCACACCCTCCCGGGCTTTACCTTCTCACGCTTTATGAAGAGGTTAGTTTACTGTTAATCGCCTGAGGCGCCCCTACCGGGGAATGCCGACGGCGACGGCCAGAGTGCACGCACCTCTTGCGTGCTGGCTTTTCAATTCCCACCTTCCGACCCGTGTGTCACATCCTCCCGCGGTGGAAGGAAAGGATGGAGATAAATACCTACGCACCTTTTAACTCTTTTATTTTGTAGTTCATACTCCCGGGCAACGCCAGGTAACCCTAACTAGTCGCACTGTACGAGCAAAACTACACAAGAATAACAATGTTGATAAAAATGAATATTAAATAAGGACATTGAAAACCACCGCAAGATTATATCGGAAGTAATTGAAAAATATTTTCAACCTTTTTGACATGAAGTTGACAGGAAGTTGAAACCTGATTAAGGGGCCTGGGTGGTTGTTGTTGTTGTTGTGGGCGTGGAGGGGGGGTTGTAATGCGGTGACATGTGACAAGCTGTGTGACATGTCCTTCGTTAAAACGTGCTGGGGTGGAGTGGCGTGAGGTGGGGATGGAGTGAGAAAATGACGACACACTTCTGGTTTAAATAAGGGAATAAAACTAAAAAAAATAAAATTAAAATTCACGAAAAGAAAAAATTGGAAGAAAAGAATATAAATAAAACAGAATTTATATTCGAATTATTATTATTATTTATTTATTTATTTTTTTTTTTAAATAAAATAAAATTTCAAAATGGCGCGAAAACAAAAATAGCGCATTGAAGGTCCTTGCTATTTGACAAGTAATGGAGTGTCTAATCAAAACTATATGTCACCAACGCAAATAATTAATTCGCGCGCAATTATTATTTTTTGTGTCGGCCTTCTGTCTCGATTGACAATAGATATTCTTTGAAAAGGAGTCTGCGCGATGAGCAGGTTTGCGCAATCACAAACCGCAGTTCTACAAATAATAAACAAATGAACACAAAGAAGGAAAATATATCGAACAACTGTGTCGCAGTATCTGCCACTTTCTAATAAAGGGCAATGTGTATTTGTTTGTGTGTCTTCTATGTATACAGTTCGGTAGAGAATTTAATTCTATTGCGTTTGTTATAAATTATTTTTTTGTTTTTATTTTTTTGTTTACTGTTAACTATTCTGGACTTTACTCAACACTCGTTTTCTTTTTATTTCCTTTCTTTTTGTCTGACTTGATTTTTTTTTTTTTTGTGAAGTGGATTCCGTGTCTGACTTGATTTTTTTATTTTTTTTTTTATTTTTTTTTTTTTTGTGAAGTGGATTCCGTGCTTAGTTTAGTAATGTTTGAGGTGTGATTATGTTAGAACAGGTTTGGTTTGGTTGCCTTATTTTACGCATATCAACCCTTTTCGGGTTATTTAATGTCGAATCAGGTCATTTTGGCACAAGTCTTTATGCTTCAAGTTCTCTATATCTTCAAATATTTATTCATGGTTTTTGGTTTGGTTGTTTTGTAGAGAAAAATTGTTGCTTTTGTGTTTAGCTTTGCAGAACATGATTGAGTTTTGCAAAGGAAAAGGAAAAAAAAGAACAATAACATCAATGTTTGGCGCATTTTAAGTCAGGAAACTGCTATCTTCGGACAGCCTGATATGGTAGCACCAGTCTATGTTGGAAGAGGGAATTTCCATCAGAAATTAGATTAGTCATTTAAGTTGACGTGTAAACGAAATGACGTGGCAAAATAATCTATTCTGATTCTCCTCTTGGTTTGTGTCTGTGAGAAGGAAAGGACGTGCTTTCGGGGAGCTCTCACCCCCCCACACACACACCCACACAATCGTAGAGCTGAGGGAGATATGTGACATTACTGTAATCTAAGACCAATTTTAAAATAAAATTAATTGACAAAAATGTTCAAATACAGATTATGTGCTGTTTATAATATCTATTACAACCTAAAATATAAAAAAATATCTAACATATAAAGTTATCTTGTTGGATTTTAAAAGTCAGACCCAAATAGCATTTAAGCTACTTTTTATTTATTATTGTTGTACGGTGTTATTGACAATATAAAAACATACTTTGCTACAACTTATTTACAAGAAATGTTTTAGCTTATGCTTAATAAGAGAGAGAGAGAGAGGCAGAAGAGAGAGTGATATACAGTGTATCACATAAGATGGTAAAGTTGCAGTATAGTTAACAGACGATTAATCGAAAAACATTTACAAATAATAACTTTCACTAAAATTTAATTTTCTACCGACCCGTATAGTTTTAAAGTACGGAAACTGATTGTAAGATTTATTTTCTCTGAATTTGTTATCATTAATTTGACTTATCAAAACACAAAACCAAACAAAAAAGCTATCGATTTTTTTGGAGGTGATCGCTTACTTAAAAAAAATTACATATACTACAACTAAGAGGTGAGGAGGGAGACTTGTCACTCGGATTTCGACAGGTTAGTTTTAAGGTAAGTCATTTTTTTTAACTATTTTTTTTTTTGAATACGTAGTTAAAGCAAAATAAACATAAATATAAAGAGAGAAAAGAAAGAAGCTAAAAACAAAGACTGTTGCAACAAAAAGAAAGAGAAAAAGATAAACGCCACTGCAATGGCTACTTCGACGTGTCAACAATACTTCAGCAGTAATGAAACTAAGAATCGTCGTTTCAGATATTCGTTGATGTTGAAAGAATTCTCAACCGTAACGTAGCATTAGTATAATATAAGATTAGTAATTCAAGTTGGCGTGTTAAAGAAAATTACATGGCCAAGTAAGCTAGTCTGATCATCCTCTTGGATGATGAATGTGAGAAGGAACAGACGTGTTTTCGGAGATGCTCTACCCCTACCCCACCCCATTGAGAGGCTGATAGGGATATGTAATATTACTGCAATCTAAGACCAATTTTTAAAAAAAACAAGCAGCGCATGCGTGGTCCCCCTCTGTATGTGACTCGATGTGGCGAGTGTAAAATGCAATAAATTTGGGCGATTTGGGGCATTTTTGATCCCCCTTTCACCCCTTGGGGGCGCGAAGCAGAATTTTTCTGAGGTCAAGGATGCTCATTTTATATCCAGAACAATTGCCTCTACATTTTGGCCAAGTTTCAGAAAAATTGAATGGATGGATCAAACGTTATGGGAGAAAAGGGTCATTTTTTGCCATTTTGGTTTTTTTTACCCCCTGGGGGCGCGAACCAGATTTTTTCTGAGGTCAGCGATACTTATTTTCTATTAGGAACAATTGCCTCCACATTTTGGCCAAGTTTCAGAGAAATTGAATGGATGGATGAAAAGTTATGGGGCAAAAAATGTTATTTTTTGCCATTTCGGGGCCTTTTGACACCCGGGGGGGGGGGGCTAACCAGATTTTTTTTCAAAAATCGGAGAATGTCACTTTCTAACCTGACCAAAGTTACAACTTGATGCAAAATTTCAGAGAAATTCAATGGATGGTTGTGGAGAAAAATACGGACGGGCGGACGGACGGACGGACGGACAGACATGCCTCAAAACATAAGTCACCCGATTTTATAAATCGGGGGACCAATAAACGATTAACTTTCTTAGTTTCTCTCTCTCCTTCTCTTCTCTCCTTCTCTTTCATTCTCTTTCTCTTTCCTTCTCTCTCTTTTTCCTTCTCTCTCTCTCTTTCTCTCTATCTCTTTCCTTCTCTCTCTCTATCTCTTTCCTTCTCTCTCTCTATCTCTTTCCTTCTCTCTCTCTCTATCTCTTTCCTTCTCTCTCTCTCTTTCCTTCTCTCTCTTTCCTTCTCTCTCTCTCTTTCCTTCTCTCTCTCTCTTTCTCTCTATCTCTTTCCTTCTCTCTCTCTATCTCTTTCCTTCTCTCTCTCTATCTCTTTCCTTCTCTCTCTCTCTCTTTCCTTCTCTCTCTCTCTCTCTTTCCTTCTCTCTCTCTCTTTCCTTCTCTCTCTCCTTCTCTTTCTCTCCTTCTCTTTCATTCTCTCTCTCTCTTTCCTTATCTCTCTCTCTCTCTCTTTAATAAACAGAAAATTAGTAAAAAAAAAAAAAAAAGAAGTTAAAACGGATTGTGTGCTGTTGTTATTGATATCTATAAACCTGCTAAGGGAGAAAGAAAGAAACTCAACAAATCATCACGATTATGACGATGGATGTTACAAAGGAAAAAGAGAGAAAAGAAAGAGAGGCAGAACGATAACTTACGAAGCTGAAAAAGACGATTGCAATAAAAGAGAAAAGGAAAGACAAGCTCCACTGCAATGACTACTACGACGTGTCAACAAGACTTCAGCTGTAACTAAAGATACAATCGTCCTTCGAGATATGTGAGAGTCACGTGGCATCAGCACTTACCTTATTTTCAGGGTCATGCAAAACTGGAACCGTGAGCATAGTCGTCTTTTCCTAAACTTAACTTTCGTTCAAATTCAAGAGCCTCCTCTTCAGCCTTTTCCTTCAATGCCATTTGATAGGCGATCTCAAACGCCTGTCCTAAAGTGAGGATGATGTTTCGAGCCAGATCCTGATGAAGGGACAGAAAAGAAAGAAAAAGAGAGAAAGGCCGTTAGTTACTGCTGGCATTTTAAACACAAACAAGTAAATAGTTTCTGATTAAAATTATTCTTAATGTGTATACATTCAATCTATGTAATGTGTCGGCCCCCTCCGTTATTTATTGGGGCCACGTTACATAAAACTAAAAAGAAACTTGTCTTTCTGTTTACAAATGAAGACTCGAGAAACACAAAAAGAATTTTCATCGCTTACTTTATTTGACGTTACATAAAACTAAAAAGAAACTTGTCTTTCTGTTTACAAATGAAGACTCGAGAAACACAAAAAGAATTTTCATCGCTTACTTTATTTGACGTTACATAAAACTAAAAAGAAACTTGTCTTTCTGTTTACAAATGAAGACTCGAGAAACACAAAAAGAATTTTCATCGCTTACTTTATTTGACGTTACATAAAACTAAAAAGAAACTTGTCTTTCTGTTTACAAATGAAGATTCGAGAAACACAAAAAGAATTTTCATCGCTTACTTTATTTGACGTTACATAAAACTAAAAAGAAACTTGTCTTTCTGTTTACAAATGAAGACTCGAGAAACACAAAAAGAATTTTCATCGCTTACTTTATTTGACGTTACATAAAACTAAAAAGAAACTTGTCTTTCTGTTTACAAATGAAGACTCGAGAAACACAAAAGGAATTATCATTGATTTACTTTATTTCATGCTACCATGTCGACCCCATCCTTTTTTCACACTCTTTTATCTTGCATACCATGGCGGTTGCGAGCCTACTTTCTCTCCAGTGAGAACAAACGCTGAGGATGTCCTCACTACCCAACGACAAAAATGTGCGGTCTCGTTTTTTTAATTCTCCAGCTATTGTTTATGCAAATTCTTTTTTTTTCATTCCTTAAGTAATCTACAAATGACTTCTGTTTATTTTTCAAATCGACCGACACTTATCATATAAAACTAAAACGTAACTTTTCTTTCCATTGACGAATTCTACTAGCATTTCTAGATTACAAATGAAGACTCGAGAAACACAAAAAGAATTTTCATGGCTTACTTTATTTGACATTACATAAAACTAAAAAAAGTTTTTTTCTGGTTTACAAATGAAGACTTGAGAAACACAAAAGGAATTATCATTGATTTACTTTATTTCATGTTAGCATGTCAACCCAATCCTTTCAAACACTCTTTTATTTTATGTACCGTGGAGGTTCCGAGCCTCTTTCCCTCCTGACGACGTCCTAGCTACACAACCACAAAAATCTGCTCTCTTGTCTTTTTGATTCCCCAGCTAGTGTTTATGTAAATTGTTTCTTTCTGTTTTGTTTTGCATTCCTTAACTCAGGAATGTTTTTTTGTTGTTCATTTTTCAAATCAAGCGACACTCATATTTATCAAAACATATTTGAATTCAGAAAGCACATTCTTCACTACATTCCAAACTTAACCTAGATTCTGTTCAGCGCACTTTTCGTAATAATAGTATTATACGATTGATATGTATCACAATCCTATTTATTGACCAATCTATTACTAATTGAGATTTGGTATATGTCTTTTTTTTCAATTAAGTTCACCCCAAACACGGCACAATGCTAATTGAGACATAGGAGGCTACTGTGAATTAGGAGAATCCTCTATGGGGAGTTGTGAAGCAAGATGCTTGTTCACATTACATTTAAATGTCAGCATGTTTGTATGGTCAGGGAAACAGGAAGGGAATTTCAACATTTATCCATACTACGACAGAAGCAACTAGAGCAGAAAGCTCTCCGGCATCTGGGGACCTCAACAGTGAAGGGGTGTAATCTTGCTGATTGATGGGTTCCTCGAGAGTATTTACGCAGGGAGGGCACCGGTACAGCACATTCATTGGACCATTTACATCGAGGGGCACAAGAACAGAAAGTTCATCGGAGCACATTCAATTAAAGTACTTGTAAAACAAGCACAGGGATGCAACATTGCAGCGATGGGACAGAGACTGGAGCATGCTTGATAGTGACGGGTCTATTAGATTAGACTCTTTTTGGGACCCTGTCCAAGAGGGGGAGGCTAGTGGTTGGTGCACCAGCCCAGATGTGACAACAATACACCAGGCATGAAGACAAAAGTATTCTGTGGTCATGATTACCATCTCCTTTTTTGGGGGAGGGGGATAATGTAGTATCTGTTCTGTTGCCATATCATCCTCCCAGGCATTAGTCCTCTTTTTTTTTTTGTTGGTCGGGGATTGCGTATATCGTTTCAGTTGTCATGGGACCATCTTCTCAGACATTACCTCTTCCTTTGAAAGGGAGGCGTAATATCTGTTCTGTTGCCATATCATCCTCCCAGGCATTAGTCCTCTTTTTTTTTTGTTGGTCGGGGATTGCGTATATCGTTTCAGTTGTCATGGGACCATCTCCCCAGACATTACCTCTTCCTTTGAAAGGGAGGCGTAATATCTGTTCTGTTGCCATATTATCCTCCCAGGCATTAGTCCTCTTTTTTTTGTTTGGCGGGGGTAGTGTATATAGTTTCAGTTGTCATGGAACCATCTCCCCAGGCATTACCTCCTCCTTTGAGAGGGGGGGCGATATCTATCCTGTTGCCATATTAGCCTCCCAGGCATTAGTCCATTTTTTTTTTGTTCGGCGGAGGTAGTGTATATAGTTTCAGTTGTCATGGGACTATCTTTCCAGGCATTACCCCCTACTTTAAGAGGGAGTGGTAATATGTTCTGTTGCCATATCATCCCCCCAGGCATTAGTCCTCTCTTTTTTGTAGGGCAGAGGTAGTGTATATCTTTTTAGTGGCCATGGGACCATCTTTCCAGGCATTACCTCCTCCTTTGAGAGGGAGGGGTAATATGTTCGGCTGCCATATAATCTTCCCAGTCATTACCTCCTACTTTGAGAGGAAAGGGAGGGGAGCGTACGTCGACAAAAAATTGTCACAATCGACTGTTCATTAGCAAACTAAATACTTACATTATATATAATAAAAATACTACAAATACTAAAAAAAATACTAAAAAATTTCTAAAAATAAATACTAAAAATACTAAAAATATTTAAAATACTAAAATTACTAAAAAAAAATATTTAAAAAAAATACTAAAAATACTAAAAAAAAAAACTAAAAATAAATACTAAAAATACTAAAAATATTTAAAATACTAAAATTACTAAAAAAAAATATTTTAAAAAAATACTAAAAATACTAAAAAAAAATACTAAAAATAAATACTAAAAATACTAAAAATATTAAAAATACTAAAAAAATACTAAAAAAATACTAAAACTAAACTCTAAAAATACTAAAAATAAATACTAAAAATACTAAAAAAAAATACGACAAATACTAAAAAATAAATACTAAAAATAAATACTACAAATACTAAAAAATATTAAAAATACTAACAATAAATACTAAACATACTAAAAAAAATACTAAAAATATTAAAAACAAATACTAAAAATACTAAAAAATACTAAAAATATTAAAAACAAATACTAAAAAATACTAAAAATATTAAAAATAAATATTAAAAATACTAAAAATAAATACTAAAAAATACTAAGAATACTAAAAAAAATATTAAAAATACTAAAAATAAATACTAAAAATACTAAAAAAAATCCTCCATCATATATACTAGCGAAACAAATGCGACCGGAGAAGTGAGGGGGTGGGCATATTTTTGCTAGTAATATAAATTCACTTTCGTGGCGATCGTTATTTGCCCTCGATGAGTTTTCAAGATGGCGGCCAGACGATGGATGCGCCGAGATAAGACGGTGAAACCCGGGGAGCTCCTTTCAAAGTAGATCCGGCGTTCGAGATTCTATTTTGCAGTCGACAGAGCAGATAAAAGCGCGTATTTAGCGCCGGGTCCGTTCACCCCAACCTCACGCTCACTCGGTCACTATTTGCGGCCAAGAAAACCGCGATCAAATCATATAGGAACCTTATGACAAGACCTCCCGCGCCATCTCCTTATCAACCACAAAAACACCACGAAGAGGTGGCACTTTCGGAAAAGATACATCACTTTTCAGCGTTCAAGTTGGGGCCAGGGGAGATAGGGTCGAGGGGGTGCAATACTTTTAACTAATATAAATCAACTGGTCGAAATTAACACCGATATGAGGATCAATCATTATGATTCTACGGCGTTCAGTGCATTTGTCATATGGTGTGTGTGTGTGTGTGTGTGTGTGTGTGTGAAAAAGAGACTGAAAGTGGAGAGAGCGAGAGAGAGAACAAATAAGGTAGAAAGAAAGCGAATAAAAAAATAGAAAGAGAAGGCGGAAGAGGATAAAGGGGATGAGAGCGAAAAAAGAAAGAAAAAGGCGAAAGAATAGAAAGAAAGAGAACGTCAGAATTAAAATGAAGAACGAAAGAATAAAAAGAACGAAAGAAAAGAAAGAATTAAAAGAATGAAAGAAAAGAAAGAATAAAAAGAACGAAAGAATAAAAAGAACGAAAGAAAAGAAAGAATTAAAAGAATGAGAAAAAAGAAAAAGAACGAAAGAATAAAAAGAACGAAAGAAAAGAAAGAATTAAAAGAATGAAAGAAAAGAAAGAATAAAAAGAACGAAAGAATAAAAAGAACGAAAGAAAAGAAAGAATTAAAAGAATGAAAGAAAAGAAAGAATAAAAAGAACGAAAGAATAAAAAGAACGAAAGAAAAGAAAGAATTAAAAGAATGAAAGAAAAGAAAGAATAAAAAGAACGAAAGAATAAAAAGAACGAAAGAAAAGAAAGAATTAAAAGAATGAGAAAAAAGAAAAAGAACGAAAGAATAAAAAGAACGAAAGAATTAAAAGAATGAAAGAAAAGAAAGAATAAAAAGAACGAAAGAATAAAAAGAACGAAAGAAAAGAAAGAATTAAAAGAATGAAAGAAAAGAAAGAATAAAAAGAACGAAAGAATAAAAAGAACGAAAGAATAAAAAGAACGAAAGAAAAGAAAGAATTAAAAGAATGAAAGAAAAGAAAGAATAAAAAGAACGAAAGAAAAGAAAGAATTAAAAGAATGAAAGAAAAGAAAGAATAAAAAGAACGAAAGAATAAAAAGAACGAAAGAATAAAAAGAACGAAAGAAAAGAAAGAATTAAGAGAATAAAAAGAACGAAAGAAAAGAAAGAATTAAAAGAATAAAAAGAACGAAAGAATAAAAAGAACGAAAGAAAAGAAAGAATTAAAAGAATAAAAAGAACGAAATAAAAGAAAGAATTAAAAGAATAAAAAGAACGAAAGAATAAAAAGAACGAAAGAAAAGAAAGAATTAAAAGAATAAAAAGAACGAAAGAATAAAAAGAACGAAAGAATAAAAAGAACGAAAGAATAAAAAGAAAGAATAAAAGGAAAGAAAGAATAAAAAGAACGAAAGAAAAGAAAGAATTAAAAGAATGAAAGAAACGAAAGAATAAAAAGAACGAAAGAATAAAAAGAACGAAAGAAAAAGAATTAAAAGAATAAAAAGAACGAAAGAATAAAAAGAACGAAAGAATAAAAAGAACGAAAGAATAAAAAGAACGAAAGAAAAGAAAGAATTAAAAGAATAAAAAGAACGAAAGAATAAAAAGAACGAAAGAAAAGAAAAAAAGAACGAAAGAAAAGAAAAAAAGAACGAAAGAAAGAACGAAAGAAAAGAAAGAAAGAATAAAAAGAACAAAAGAAAGAATAAAAAGAACGAAAGAAAAGAAAGAAAGAATAAAAAGAACAAAAGAAAGAATAAAAAGAACGAAAGGAAAGAACGAAAGAATAAAAAAAGCTATATATATTTGTCGCTCCTAGAAAAAGTAGAGCACTGTAAGTGTAGTATTAACACAGCATGACGTCACTAGATTTAAATGCATCGTTCCTTCCCTTAAAAAAAAGTAGAACGCTCTAGACGTTAAGCCCGCCGATAACGTGTTAAAATTATCACAGTTTATTCGCTATTTAAAATTGGCCGTGTGGTTAAGGCGTCGGATTTGAGTTGCAAAATACTCGTAATCCGGGGTTTCGAATCGCATGACCGGTAGCGAATAATCATATCCCTATGCTGATGAGTCCCGATTATTTAAGGCCGAAACGTATACGTACTGTAAGTGTAGTATTAATATATATATATAGTACGTTCACTACAAAAAGAAAGAAATATTAAATTAAATCTTTATGATTATATTATACTGTACAAAGTATTTTTGATTTACAAACTTTAAAGAAATAAAGCAGTCTATAAGCAATGTAGATATATATATATATATATATATATATATATATATATATATAATATACGTAATAAGAATAAACAATAACAAATATTATATATATATATAATACGTAATAAGAATGTAGATTTGTTTAGTAACAGTTTTTCTATTCTTGGTATCCTGTTACAATTTTCGCTTTTTTAAAGTCATATTTTTTAATACGGACAAGCTTATCAAAGGTTTTCATCAACCCGCAGTGCCTAACGTGGCGACGATGGCACAAACTCTTGGATGGCAGACACCAAAAAAAAGGCCCTCAGTTCCCGGTAGCTCTGAAGTCACCATCCAAGACATCAAGAGGATGAAGAATAGAGCAGAGAGTGCTAAGAATCCCTGGGTTAAAACAGGCTGCCATTGGAACTTGACTAAGTCCTACTTGACCACGCCTAGCTAGGGATAAAACAAGGTGGAAAGAAACCAGGGAGGGGTTCCGCCACCAAGAGTGATATAAAAAGACCCTGATGATGTGTGTGTAATGATGCCCGGAAAACTCGTCACAGGAAAATTCGGCAATGGAAAATTGGTCAACGGAAAATTGGTCACGGAAAATTGGTCACTTTTGGCCTAGTAGGAAAATTCGTCACTTTTGGCCAAGTAGGAAAATTCGGCAATTATCGAATAAATATCGATTGAAAATAGATTTTAGAACCGATTTTACAGGAGATATACTTGTAAATACGGGGCTACCCCCTCCCCAGTGGAGAACATTTTTTTTTTTTTTTTTTTTTGTACTTGTGCAGTTTTGTGTGTTAAGAATGGCTTTCTAAATAATCCGGTTCGTAATTACGTTACGAAATTAAAGGTTTGGACCGGGTTATTCTTTACAACGTGAAAGTACAGAATAGTTAACAAAGCACCCCCTCCATTCTCCCCATGTAAAAAATCGTTGTCTGAAAGAAGAATTTCTTTTTTTAAGTATTAAATAAAGTTGTTAGTTAAAACACTGAATTACAATTTTGCTTTTTTAAATACATGGAAATTTTCTAAGAATTTAAAGCCAGTTTAAATGACTTTTTACTCATAGTTTATAAATTCCTTTCAAGTTTTGCACACACACGAAGTAATTGATGTTTTGTCAATTAAAATGGCTGACTTGTTTACGAAGAAATCTAAATGAATTATGATGGATTTCATCTCGTAACTTAATTACGAAACAGGCTTGAAATAATAACATTATTTAGACAACGATTTTTTACATGGGGAGAATGAGGAGGGGTGCTTTGTTAACTATTCTGTACTTTCGCCTAAGATATCGTAAAAATGTAATTTAACTTGAAAATCTTATCTAAAAAAATAGCCCGGTTCGTAAACTGCACAAGTACCAAAAAAATAATATAAAAAAATGTTCTCCACTGGGGGGTGGGTAGCCTCCTATTTACAAGTATATCTCCTGTAAAAACGGCTCTAAAATCTATTTTCAATCGATATTTATTCGATAATTGCCGAATTTTCCTACTTGGCCAAAAGTGACGAATTTTCCGGTGACCAATTTTCCCGTGACGAGTTTTCCTAAATTCGTGTGTAATATATATATATATATATATATATATATATATATATATATATATATATATATTCGACTACGAATCAGTGGCGATTTGTGATCGGGGTTCGCGCCCACCGACCGTTGAGAATTAGTTCCCACACTGAAGATTGCGTTAGCATGAAACATCGATGTCTGTAGGTATTAAAATAATTAATAAATATTTATTTATAAATATCATTATTTATCAGCCCCCTCCAACAAAGGCCGGGCACTCTTGAGTGACTTTAATAACAAGCAGTGCAAATAGCTACATGCACGATCCGAACGCCGTTCGTAGATCACTCTAAACTGCTTGGGTAAATCTAGCCGCCGACTCGCTATTTACATTAAAATTCCTCTCTATTTACTAATTAATTGGCTATGGCCGATGGGATAAGATTCTCAACTACGAATCAGTGGTGATTGGTGATCGGGGTTCGCGCCCACCGACCGTTGAGAATTAGTTCCTACACTGAAGATTGCGTTAGCATAGAAACACCGATGTCTGTAGGTATTAAAATATTTTTAATAAATATTTATTTATAAATATTATTATATATATAAATATATATATATATATATAATATTTGTAGGTACAAAGTTTTAATAAACAGTGAAATAATGTAAAACACACTGCCATTATTATGTATAATGACGATTGGTTTTAATGATTTATATTATAAAAGAGGAAAAAAGAAACACGAGAAGGGGAACAAAGATGAATCACTTCGTAACTTTTTCTTCTTTCTCTATGAGGAGGTGAAAAAAAAATTAAATAAAATTACAGAGACGTCTTTCAGTCGACACTCTTCAAGGTAATCGTCGACTATGAAGGGGAATCACGATTAAAAACGTGGTCAAAAGACCATAAATAATTATCGAAAAAGAAAATTATAAAAAAGAAAAATGGGGAAAGACTATATATATATATATATATATATGATGTGTGTGTGAAAATATGTTTTACATATACTTTCTATATACCAACCTTTTCACAGTGAAAGCTCGATGATTGTTTCCATATAACATCAGAGCATATATAACAATAAACAATAGTTCCATGACCAATATTTGATTTACTAATCAGTTTACAAAAAAAAAAACAACTTCCGTACGATATTATGGATCTTTCTTCCGTGAACTTATCAGAAACCAAAAAATTCTCCTTCAGAAAAATACATAGCGATGCCGTAAACAAAAATCCCAAAAACCAACAACTATCATGGAATTCATCTCCATTGAAATAAATATATATATATATATTTTAAAGTAAATATTATAAATCCGGTAGGATGTCCCATCCCCAGTAAAAACAGAAAGATAAGAAGAAAAAAAAGATATATATATATATATATATATATATATATATATATATATATATTGATTTTATTCCATTAGTTGCGACAAAACAAGTTTTGTTTCATTGGCGCAAATAGCGACCAACTCATCGGGCTAGCGATGGAATTCAAAACGTTTTGAATTCCATCGCTAGCCCGATGAGTTGGTCGCTATTTGCGCCAATGAAACAAAACTTGTTTTGTCGCAACTAATGGAATAAAATCAAAAAATATATATTTTGCTCTAAATTTTCATTGAGCACTCTCATAAACCCGGTTTCAACTTCCTTCGGATTCATACCCCCTGGATATTTGTAACAATTATATATATATATATATATATATATATATATATATATATATAAGACAGGCTTCAAGACATTTTACGATTGTGTGGTAGTAGCTGGTGCAGTATAGCACCCATCGTTATGGTTTGGGTCAAATCTCGAGCGCTTTCGGACGTCTCGTCCATCTTCAGGAGGTTGATTTTAGCTAATATGGGTCTTTTTCCGCTTCCATTTTTATAGCTTTTTTTTCTTCTTCATTCTTTAATTTATTTATGTTTTATTGATTCACATATGTATAGATTTTTTTCCCCTTAAGTGTTAATTGTTAAATACGGAAAGGGCATTAATGCCGGTCGTAAATGCGATTTTGTCTATCGTGGGTTGCATTTTTCTAATATATAGTGCTTCAAATATATTAGAAAAATGCAACCCACGATAAACAAAATCGCATTTACGACCAGCATTAATGCCCTTTCCGTATTTAACAATTAACACTTAAGGAAAAATAAAAAAATAAAAAATCTATACATATGTAAATCAATAAAACATAAATAAATTAAAGAATGAAGAAAAAAAGCTGTAAAAATGGAAGCGGGGGAAAAAGACCCATATTAGCTAAAATCAACCTCCTGAAGATGGACGAGACGTCCGAAAGCGCTCGAGATTTGACCCAAACCATAACGATAGGTGCTATACTGCACCAGCTACTACCACACGATCGTAGAATCGCTCGAAGAGTCGAACAACTAACCAAGAAAATCTCAAAAAAGCAGAACTCCGTGGATTTTAATGAAGCCTGTCTTAATAACAATATGCTGCCAAACTATATAATATATATATATATATATGTGCACATGTGCTAGTGTATTGCACACCTATGCAAACATAGTATACTTGTATGAACTAATAAAACCTCTACCTTACAATTCTGCAAATTTCCTTCTACCATAAAATGTCAGTACGTGGTTTAAAGTCGAAACCCCTTCCCCTAGTAATGTCGAAACTTCGAACGGTTTTATAGTCTGATCTTACAAAAAACCCCAGGACACCGATTTGGCCCCTCATAAAAGAAAGATACAGTCGTCACCGCCCTGGTCATATAAAAACACTTAAGGTATCTTCGAACACCCCAACCCCATCCGACAGAACCAAATTAGAGAAAAAGAAAACGCAAGAAATAAAAATATATATACATTCTCGGTTACTTTGTTTATTTAACGGCATATGGTTCGCCTTTTTAAGACATTCACAGCCAGAACTCGTCCATCTACCCCAAAGGGGCACTCTGGGTTGGAACAAAGATTTAAATTACCTCAGTCTACCAAGATTTCTCCTTTACTGACCGAGGTCAGAAGATTTGAAGCGTAGTATAAGAAATCAGACTACACTTTGAATTATTTATTTACAGAAAATATTTTTTTTAAATTACATTCGGGAATAATTAGGCACAAGGGCATCAAAAGTGTGAGGTATGGGTGTCGTTGGTCATCCTTTGTCTAACGTGATACAATTGTCTATCCTACTCTTAATTAGAATCATCTCAGTCACCACAATACCACATTTGCTCTAGGGACCATTCTACTTAAGATATCCACAAACTTGTTTGAAAATTTTGTTGTTCATAAATAGACATATATACAAGAATTTCATTGGAATAAAATGGGGAGTGGGGAGAGAGCATAAAGCAACCTGGTTGGTTAGTAAGACCCTCATAACCGTTTCTAAATAATAGACCGGTCCACTGTTTTCCGGTTTGTTCAGAACCGAAAACAAGCAGGTCAATCTTTAACTGGGAGTGGGATCTAAGTCGGGTGGAAAGAAAACGTACGATTGAGTTTGGAGAGTGTGTGGTGTCCTTCCAAGGTAAATACAAATTGGGGGAGGCCGAGGACAAAAAATTGAAAGTGGGAAGTGGACATCTTGGAGGATTTCTATTACATGGGGTTTTGGGGTGATACTTTGATGTTAGCCAAAAGGCCAAGGAGTCTGAGGTTCGCCTTGGCATCATGATGGCAACTTAGAGTCTGATTCTGCCCTGAACCATCAGATCCTTCTTTGCCAAGATGAAGTTTTAGTCAGTCTCGGGTCTGCGGTCATCGTCCCAGGCTTTACCTCTTCCTTCGGAAGGCTGTTATTGCTGGTCACCCGCTATCAGTGAGAATAGAAAAGTCTGTTCTCGGTTATTTTCGTACCCTTCCAGAGTGCCCCCCCCCCCCCCCGCGGGAAAGCTGGGCCCTCCTTCCCCACGCGAAACTGATTTCATCTCTAACCTTGTTGCAGTAGGAAGCGGATATGTAGTCCCTAATCGCCACAGGGGAAGAATTAGACATAAGACCTGTGTTTGATGTGGGGAAAATGCAGCTCCCCAAAAAGGGCCACTCTGGGTTAGGACAAAAGAGGTCCCTAGTCACTGGCCTCCCCAAGAATGCAGATATAGACACAAGGTCGGTTTTTAATGTGGGGAAAATCCAACTCCCTAAAAAAAAAATAGCACTCTGAATTGGGACAAAAATTAAAAAAAACTGCCTTAGTCTAGAAGGATTTCTCTTTCACTGAGCGAAGACAGAACAGATAGCGGGTAAGTCGTCGTTTGTTTGTGTAATCGCAAACGGGTCGGCTTGCCGTAAAAGTCATTTGCGGATTCGTAAAATCACAAGACAAACTTTCGGAAGCCATTGCTTGGAAAAGGAAAAATAAAAAGTGAAACGAAACGAAAAAGAAAATATAAATGAAAAGAGACGAAACGAAAAAGAAAATATAAAGGAAAAGAGACGAAACGAAAAAGAAAATATAAATGAAAAGAGACGAAACGAAAAAGAAAATATAAAGGAACAGAAAGAAAAAATATACAGAAAAATAAAAAGTAAAAAGAAACGAAACGAAAAAGAATATAAATGAAAAGAAACGAAAAAGAAAATATAAATGAAAAGAAACAGTAAAGGAAAATGAAACGAAAAAGAAAATATAAATGAAAAGAAACAGTAAAGGAAAATGAAACGAAAAAGAAAATATAAATGAAAAGAAAGAAAATATAAATAAAAAAGAAAAAATATACAGAAAAATATAAAGAAAAAAGAAACGAAACGAAAAAGAAAATATAAATGAAAAGAGACGAAACGAAAAAGAAAATATAAATGAACAGAAAGAAAAAATATACAGAAAAATGAAAAAGAACCGAAACGAAAAAGAAAATATAAATGAAAAGAAACGAAAAAGAAAATATAAATGAAAAGAAAGAAAATATAAATGAAAAGAAACAGTAAAGGAAAATGAAACGAAAAAGAAAATATAAATGAAAAGAAAGAAAATATAAATGAAAAAGAAATAAAATACAGAAAAATAAAAAGGAAAAAGAAACGAAACGAAAAAGAAAATATAAATCAAATGAAACGAAACGAAAAAGAAAATATAAATCAAAAGAAACGAAACGAAAATGAAAATATAAATCAAAAGAAACGAAAAATACACAGAAAAATAAAAAGGAAAAAGATTGAAAGGAAAAGAAAAAAAGAAAAAAAGAAAAATAAGAAAAGAAAGAAAAAAGGAAAGAAAGGAAAGAAAGAAAAATAAAAATAAAAATGAAACAAAAGGAAAAATGATAAAAGGAAAACAAAAAGAAAGTAAAAAAGAAAAGAAAAAAAGAAAATATAAAAGAAAAGAATAAAAACAAAAAAAAAGCAACAAAAAAAAGGTAAACGCAATCCTCATTCCTATTTTCTTAAATTTAATGACTTCAACTTTTTTGTTTTCTCGAGCAATCAAATTATTTTGGGAATTAATGAACTACAACACCCAAACCTTATTTAACACCAGCCGCCATTGTTGATGTGCCCCGATATCGCCTTCGACACGATTCGAACCTTCCACTAGTTCTCACACCGCCTCGTCCCCCATCCTGCCAGTTAGCAATGCCCCAATAAACAATAAAGGGCGTAAAAAAACTCAAATACTATAATAGAATTCGCCAACTCGTCGGCCATAATTTTCCGGCTGTGAGCGCCCTCTGTCGGTAGCTTTTCATAATGAACGACAGAGAAATGAATCGTTTGGGTTTGAGAGTTTCTTTCTTTTTTTTCTACTTTTGTTCATTTCAAACAATGCCTATTACCACTGAGACATAAGGGGCTACTGTGATTAGGGGCCATATTTATAGGAGGGGGTTCCTAAGTGGGGAGTTGGTCAGCAAGATATTTGTTCACATTACATTTAAATTTCTGCATATTGGTATAGTCGGGGAAACAGGGAGCAAGGATGGAAATTTCAAAAGCAAGCGGTTCTAGGAAAGAAGCTATTAACGTATAACTTGTTTCGGCATTTGGGGGACCTCTGAAATGAAGGGGTGGGATTTTGCTGCTAGTCAGGTTGATCGGGGGTATTTACGTTGTACAAGTGCAGTAATTTCACCGGAGCACTTTCCGTGACAGTACTTGTAAAACAAGCACAGAAATGCCACATTGCGGGGATGGGACAGGAGCTGGATCTTGGTAGACAGTGCGAGGCATATTAGGTTAAACAAGACCAAGTTACAATCCGAATCTGCACCCTTCAAGACTTTACCTTTACTCTTTAAGAAGGGATTGGTTTATTGCCAATCGCCTGACGCGTCTCTACTGGGGAATGCTGACGGAACTGCCGCAAAAAGGGTAGCCTCCCTCTACCAGGCTAGAAAACTTTTCACACCTGCCAGTATCCTATATCTTCATAAAGCCACAATTTGACTATACATGGAGTATCGTTGCCACATCTGGATTGGTGCACCAACCACTAGGACAGGGTACAAAAACCGAATATTTAACCTAATAGATCCCGCACTGTCTGCCGAGCTCCAGCCCCTGTCACATCGCCGTAACGTTGCATCACCGAGCTTCCCTTTTTTTACAAGTACTTCCACGAAATGTGCTCCGATATATTTACTGCACTTGTACCCTCTCAACGTGAATATCTCCGAACGACACGACTATCAGCAAAATCCCACCCCTTCACTGTCATCATCATTATCATGGTCTTTTTTATTTCACTCTTGGGTTTCTCTCCACCTTGTTTTATCCCTGGCTAGAAAGAGAGAGAGAGAGAGAAAGAGAGGGAGAGAGAGATAACGAAATAGCGAGAGAAAGAAAGAGAGAGAGAAGTGTATTTTACGTTTGTGAAAATATATGCACATATTACATGTTTTTTTACGGTAATCCGAAAATTAAAAACAGCTCTATAGCTAAATATTTAGAGATTAAAAAAAACAAAAATCGGAATCGGTAATTGTATCGGAATCGGGAATTTAAAACAGAATCGGTAATTGTATTGGAATCGAGAAAAATATAGGACTCGTCCCATCACTAGTATGTATCTTTTAGCGTGACCGGTAAAAAGGGCGTAAATAACATGACTGTCTATTTTACCGTGACGGTAATAATGGCATATTTCGTCTATGTTACCGCGGTCGGTAAAATAGACGCTTCCGTCTATTTTACGGTAACCCGTGCAACAAAAGATTGACTATCAAAATTGCTTCTTCGAAAATGAAACAAAAATTCGCCGCGAAAATAACGCGCAATTCTGTGCGCAATGAATGACATCTTTTCTTTGTTCCCACCCCAAACTCTACCCCTAACTCTACCCCTACCCCTAACTCTACCCCTAACTCTACCCCCCCCCCCCGCGTACCTCGTTCCCTCTCGAACACCTCCCGCTTCTGACAACATTGATTTCAGATATAATTTTATCGCCATTCCGATAAGGATTTTTTGTGCTGCGGCCAACGTCCACCCTGGCCGTAGCGCGTCGGGCGCACTGGTCGAAGATTTGTGGGTGCGAGGCCAAAGTGGCCGGAAGATAGTCAAGTCACAAACGCTGAGAAAACGAAGCCCTTCAGCTGACACGGGCTGACCGCCAGGGTACAAATCAAGCCAGCCAGCACACAGGGGGGGGGGGGGGACGGACGGACGGTCAATCGGGGAGCTCCACCTCCACCCCCCGGTCGGAAAACGTGCTCCGAGATTGAAGAAAGGAGAGACCAACCAAGCGAACACGATATGCGAAGTGCCAGCGTTCCCGATAACCGTGACGGTTGTCTTTCAGTGATCGCCTCCCATGCTAGCTGGCTAGTGTACTACGGAGCCCTCCCCCCTCCAGCCCCCCGGGCGAGAGGGATGCGTGGCCAAGTAATCATGAGAGGTCAATATTAATCAAGAGGTCACTCTATCAATATGCTTCTGTATTTTGAACGTCCTCCATCATCTCTCTTTATATATATATATATATATATATATATATATATATATATATATATATGTATATATATATATATATTACTTTGTGATATAGCAGGAAAAATCCCAGCAGAGTGCTCGATTAATTGAGAGTTACTGCCCTTAGACCGCCCGGACGATATGTTGATTTAAATTCCTTTAATCCAGGATTTAAACTTGAATTTAATTAATGTTGTTCCTTTTAACCTTTTTATCCCTTCATAAGTATGATCCTTAAACCCATTTACTCTCCCTAATTCCTTTAGAAGACACATCTGTAAACCCCAAAACAGTAACGGCCAAATATACGATACTCATAATATTGGCTCACAGAATTTATATAGAAATATTTTTTATTTTTTTATATCTCTTTAAATCTTCTCCAGTTTTAAATTTCAACTGTTACTTTCCACCCCTCCCCCTTTTTTCAAACCTTATTAAACCTACCTTACACTAAATTTAAACAAACATACATAACACTCTACACAAATAACGCGTCCAAACGAGAGTGACACGTGACTTCACATTTCCGAAACAGATGACAACAGAAGCTGAAGAGAGCCGGACGGCTAAGTCCTTCTGTGCTTGAAACCGACGGTATGAATGTTGTACTAATTTTTCTGTACCAAAATAAATGTATATATATATATATATATATATATATATATATATATATATATATATATATATATATATATATATGTGTGTGTGAATATTTTTTGTAAGAAATCCGAGTAAGAGAGCTCAATGTAGAAAACAGAGCAAGAATAGAATATAGAAAGAAAAGATTCACATACACATTGCAACTGTCAGCATTTATAATTTATTTCGACTTCCCAGTCTCCTCGGAATGCTAACGGGACAATTACATATTGGAAATGACGAAAAAGAAAATATTCACCAGCCCCCCCCAAAAAATATCATAGGCAAAGAGAGGGGGGATAAAAAAGAAGGGGGACAAGCAACACACTTAAATTAAAATCATCAAAAAAAGAAGGGGAGGGAAATATAAAGAGGTCAGCTAATATGTATATTCAGTTGGAACAAAATAAAATTAAAAACTTAATATTACTATACGTCTGTGAAACCCTCCGAATCATGTCTGCATTCTGAAGAGACTAGGAAGTCGAAATAAATTATAAATGCTGACAGTTGCAATGTGTATGTGAATCCATCTCTTTCTCTCTCCACAGTCCTTCCTTTCTCTCTCTCTCCCCAGTCATCTCCCTCCATACAGTCCCCTCTCTCTCGCTCTCTCTTTCTCTCAACAGTCCTTCCCCCCTCTCTCTCTCTCTCTCTCTCTCTCTCTTCATACAGTCCTCTTCCTCCACGCAACCCTCCCCCTCTCTTTCTCTACGGTCCTCCCTCTCTCTCTACAGTCCTTCCTTTCTCTCTCTCTCTCCCTAGTCCTTTCTCTCCATACAGTCCTCTTCCCCTCTCTCTCCACACAGCCCCCCTTTCTCTCTCTCTAATACTCGTTCTCTCTCTCTCTCTCCAATACTCGTTCTCTCTCTCTCTCCAATACTCGTTCTCTCTCTCCTTCTCTCTCTCTCCAATACTCTTGCTCTCTCTCTTTCTCTCTCTCTCTCCAATACTCTTTCTCTCTCTCTCTCTCTCCAATAATCGTTCTCTCTCTCTCTTACTCTCTCCAATACTCGCTCTCTCTCTCTCTCTCTCTCTTCATACAGTCCTCTTCCTCCACGCAACCCTCCCCCTCTCTTTCTCTCAACAGTCCTTCCCCTCTCTTTCTCTACGGTCCTCCCTCTCTCTCCACAGTCCTTCCTTTCGCTCTCTCCACAGTCCTTTCTCTCCATACAGTCCTCTACCCCTCTCTCTACACACAGCCCCCTCTCTCTCTCCACACAGCCCCTCTCCCTCTCTCTCTCTTCACAGTCCTTCCTTTCTCTCTCTCTCCACAGTCCTTTCTCTCCATACAGTCCTCTACTCCTCTCTCTCTCTCTCTCTCCACACAGCCCCTCTCTCTCTCTCTCCCTCTCAACAGTTCTTCTTCTCCCCCCTCGCTCTCTCTCTCCGTATCCGCGCTTCAATCACTTTCTTTTCTACGCCTCCTATCTACCCTCTATCCGTCTCCTGTTCCCTTCCCCATTGATAACCCTAACTCCTGGGTGGAAAAGAAGAAAAATAAGAAGAAGAACGCAAGTAGCTCACCAACAAAATGAACTCCTAATTGAAAATTCCAGAAACTCTCAGGACAAACAAAAGCCTCGACGGAGAAAGAGGCCAATTTGAACTCGGAGCCGACCGGTAACTGGCATCGGACAAAGATGGCGACGGGTTGCGTTCTTGTCACGCATGAATGGGCGCGAAAACTGGGTCTGCCTAACGTCGAAGATGGACGAGGAGACGCTCCTCAACTCATTAGGACGACAGTTAAACATAATTTTATAAGAACAAACAGTGAAGAGTAATGATCAAGGATTATCCAGACGGGGTAAATAGAGGGGGAGTAAGGGAGGGATAGAGAGGGTAAGGGATGGAGAGAGAGGGTAAGGGAAGAGAAAGATAATTAGAAAGATTATGGAAGAGAGAGAGGGTGAGAGAGAGACGGAGTCAGGGAGGGTGAGAAAGAAAGAGTGTGTACGGGAGAGAAAGAGAGTAAGTAAGAAAGAGAGAACGAGTAAGGCGGAGAGAGAACGAAAAAGAGTGAGTAAGGGAGGTTGAAAGAGAGTGAGAGAGAGAGTTAATGAGAGAGTGAGGGAGAGAACCTGCGAGAGAGACAGAGAGAGAGAGACCGAGTATTGGAGAGAGGGGAATATAGAGAACGAAAGAGGGGAGAGAGAACTAGTTAGAGAGAGAGAGAGAACGAGAGAGAGAGAGAGAACGAGAGGGAGAGAGAGAGACAGAGAGAAAGAGAAAGAGAGAGAGAGAACGAGTGAAAGAGAAAGAGAGAGAGAGAACGAGTGAAAGAGAAAGAGAGAGAGAGAACGAGTGAGAGAGAGAGAGAACGAGTGAGAGAGAGAGAATGAGAGAGTGAGAGAGAGAGAACGAGAGAGAGAACGAGTGAGAGAGAGATAATGAGAGAGAACGAGAGAGAGAACGAGAGAGAGAACGAGTGAGAGAGAGATAATGAGAGAGAACGAGAGAGAGAACGAGAGAGAGAACTAGTTAGAGAGAGAGAGAGAACGAGTGAGAGAAAGAGAGAGAGAACGAGTGAGAGAGATAGAATGAGAGAGTGAGAGAGAGAGAGAACGAGAGAGAGAACGAGTGAGAGAGAGATAATGAGAGAGAACGAGAGAGAGAACGAGAGAGAGAACTAGTTAGAGAGAGAGAGAGAGAACGAGTGAGAGAAAGAGAGAGAGAACGAGTGTGAGAGAAAGAGAGAGAGAGAACGAGTGTGAGAGAGAGAGAGAACGAGTGTGAGAGAGAGAACCAGTTAGAGAGAAAACGAGAGAGAGAGAGAGAGAGAGTAAGAGAGAGAGAACGAACGAATGAGTAAGGGAGAGAACGAGAAAGGATAAGAAAGAAAGAAAAAATTCTAAGTGATAGTCATCTGAAGGTTGAAGGTTCAATCTTCGGTGCGGGCGATACGAAAGTATTGCGAATTACTGAAGACTTCTCTCAGTCATGGCTGACGGAACAAGAGCATGCTACTCCCGTGGATTAAATAAAGGGTTCCAGATTCCCGAGTTCGACAGAAATATTCCCGAATTCGAAGAAATACACCTGAAGAAAGCCGGGGGTTACAGTGGCCGAAACGTTGTGATGATAACACTAAAGATGAGAAATGTAGTCCGAATAACCAACATTATCAATCCTTATCTAAAAAATTCAGAAATATAAGAAAATAATAGTTGATTAGTTGCTGGGCTTTACGTCATCTCAACCGATGTTGTGTCACTGGACGCCGAAATCTTACATATATTTTCTATACAATTGATTTGTGGATTAATTTTTTTTGCAAGCGTATATTTAAAAAAAATAGTCTGTAAACGATACTTTCTATGACATAATTAACATTTTCTAATGATCACGCTTCGTAAAATTCAACATGAACAATATTTGTCCTTGTGTACATATGTTTCAGAAATTTCAATTTATTATTACTTTCATAGCAGGGTAGAAAATAGACAATTATATGAATCTCTTGATCAGTACATAATTATTTTAGCAATTCGATACAAGCAATATTCCGTTTAATTTAACCCTAACCCTATTCGGTTTAATTGTTTACAAAAACAAAGTCCAGAAGCCTTTTCTTCCAATATGATAATTTAACTAAGAGGAGTCAATAAAAGTTAAAATATATTTTTAAGGATGAATCCAATTTTTTTAAGGGGGCAAGGTATCCTTCAAAATGTTGTATAATAGAGTTTACTTCAATAATATATATATATGTATATATATATATATATATATATATATATATATATAATGTATAGTATAGGTATTTTCAAGACACTTTAATCCAAGAACTTTTTACTCTTTGTGAATTTTTTCTGATGATTTTGTAGTGTTGCAGAGACGATATTGACATAAAAATGTTGTTTGGCACAAGACAAATGAAACGGACCGTAAAAAATGT
This sequence comes from Sepiola atlantica, assembly GCA_963556195.1. NCBI lineage: Eukaryota > Metazoa > Mollusca > Cephalopoda > Sepiida > Sepiolidae > Sepiola > Sepiola atlantica. The sequence continues at coordinate 53,087,771 of OY744551.1, read as the reverse complement.
TTTTTTTGGAAATGTGAAAAAATAAACATAATAAAATAAAACCATGGTTATTGGAATATAATATGAACTGACTTTATATATATATATATATATATATATATATTAGTATACATTTTCATTCATACAAACATTATAGGTTACACATGTGCATACATGTTTGTATATGTGTACTTATGTATCTAAAGATTTGTGCGCACGTCTGTATTTTATATGGAGATCAGAGTACATTTATATTGATATGTCTGTATTTTTGTCTAGTTATATATCTGTGTATATATATGATGAGATATTTATGCGTTAAAATGTATGTATGTAGATTAAAACTTTGAAGCGTTAAATGAAGAAGATAGAAATCCAAGCTAAGTGGGTAATAAAAAAGAAAGAAATGGAAGGAACGGTAGGTAAAGAACAAATAATGAAGATAATAAAAATGATAAAAAAGATAGAAACTAATTGAAAGAGTTAACAAGTAAAGAATGTAATCCGATACTGAGCTTGACCGGTGAAAATTATAAACATATCTCATCTGCTAAAAAAGATTTACTTAACAGGAAATTTTTTCAAATTCATCTAACTTCCTTGTCTTCTTTTGGTCTGAAGAGGTGGACTCTCTGTGAAGAGTACAACCGAAACATGTATGCACATATGTAACCAATAATGTTTGTATGAATAAAAATTTATACTAAAGAACAGCTCTACTTGTTATTGAGCACTTTTTATAAACACTGGAGTGTCAACGGATTTACATCTACAGAAACTAATATTATACATGTACTATATATATGTTATCCCTACCTCCCCTTCCAAATAAAAAAATATATATGTTTTCTTTTTTTTATATATATGTATATAAATATATAGCACTTCATCGGTGGGTTCGAATATAAAATATTCAGAAAAAATAAAAATAAAATACATAAATAATTAAAATAATAAAAACAAAAAAAATCAGTTATAGTTTTAGTTTTATTACATTTGCTGCGGATATTAGTATTTACTGCGTTATAAGCAATATTGCCACCCGCACGTTTTTTGAGATTTGAAACACCCACCATTTGACGAAGAGGTCTTCCTCAAAATATATTATGGAACACGGTCACACACATTACATCAGTGTTGAAGTATTGCCTAATCAAGTAAGATTTGATATATAAGAAGAAAAAAAATATTAAAGAAAGTTTTGAAAAAAGATATAAATTAAAATCACTTGTTTTTGTCTTACTTCTCAACGTCGACATATTTCCATTTCTTGCATTGTGGTAGCCTTCTAATACTCCTCTCTCTCTCTCTCTCTCTTTATATATATATATATATATATATATATATATATATATATATATATATATATATATATATCTCGAACGTGTATAAATATTTTAGAAACTGGCATGACGTTTTGGAATAGAACTTTGTTGACTAAAGGAATCAGTTGATTCACGACGAGACGAACGCGCGGACGTTCATTTTTAAAAAGACAACGATTTTCTTTACCAATCAGTAGAGAAATTTCGCGTGAATTAACTTGCACGTAAAGACAAATAATGACGTTGCACAAAGTTGAAAATTCCAGTTTCTCCCAACGGTTTCAATTTTATTCTTTTTTTTTTTAATCGTATTTTGATAAAGAGCGGAGGACCGCTCGAAATATAAAAATTAGAATAACACCTATAATTGATTTTAAATGTTTTTGTTTTCCATAAATTATTTTTCATTTGTAAAATGTGAAGAAATGCATTATTTCTAGACAAGAAACGGATTTTATATATATATGTGTGTGTGTGTGTGTGTGTGGTTTGCTTGAAGCATTGTGTAATGCGTATATAACGGCAGATTTAAGGCAATACAATGCAGAGGTGTAATGCATAGACACAAACTGAAAAAGCGCATTTCATATGAACGTTTGAACACATATTTGACGAAGGGAAATTTTCCCGAAATATTCTATTATACATAACTTCCATCAAACCACTCTTATGCAAGTAGGGTTATAAGAGATATATATATATATATATATATATATATATATATATATATATATATATATATATATATATATTCTTAAAATACGAAATTAAGATAAACAAAATAAAAATATGAAGATAAAACACACTGAAATAAAAGTAAATAATCAAATATAAGCCTAATAAAAAAAAAAAAATTTTAATTATAAATAAAAAAAAATATATATATATATATATATATTATTAAAACTAACAGTTTATCGAACACCATACACTTAACCAACATTACACAAATATTTTTGAACACCAAATCATATATTTAACATAACCTTCAAATAAAATGTAATTTAATTTACATTTCCTGCGAGACTGCTATAGTTTTCGCTGCGGTCTACATCTGGCAGCCATTTTGTTTTGTAGTATTCTCTACACAGTTGGAGAAGAAAAAAAATTTCTTCTGGTTTAATTATTTTTGACAAAGGGATGTCTTTTCCCGAATATCAAATAGTGATTTTTAATCACCCGGACATCACACGAACAGCTAAAAACACTCTTGCTGTTATGTAAGATTTTAGAAAAAAAGGAAAAATAAATAGTAAGTCATATTTCGTATTCGATTTATTGTTATTGTTTTTGTTCCTTACAACTTGCATCTTACCCGAAACTTGCATTGCCCACATCCTTTCAAAAACTTACATATATATATATATATATATATATATATATATATATATAATTACTATTTCATGTATCCACATAAAATTTTATGAGGATATATAATTTTTTATGTATCAATTTTCAGTATTTACTTCAACATTGCTCGATAAATAAGTAGAGCTAGGTAGTAAGTTATGAAAATATATTTATGGCAATTAAGCTACACAGAGGCTTCTGCGTTTCATCCCCAGGGAGAATCTTCAGGCTAAAATGCCCTTTAGCCTGAAGAATCTTCCCCGGGGATGAAACGCGGGGCCTCTGTGTAGCTTAATTGCCCTAAATATATTTTCATAACTTACTATATATATATATATATATATATATATATATATATATATATATATATTGAAAACTATATGTTACATATATCAGAAAACGTAACGCGGTTTCATCTAGATGGACTGACTTTTTACATTTGAAAAAAATCTTTATGCCGAGTGGAATCGTCGGCGTTCTGAATTAGGTCAAATACGAAATATGACTTACTATTTATCTTTCCTAAAATCTTACATAACAGCAAGAGTGGTATTAGCTGTTTGCGTGATGTCCGGATGATTAAAAAATCATTATTTAATATTTCGGGAAAAGAAACTTCCCTTTGTCAAAAATAATCAATACCAGAAGAAATTTCTCCGACTATGCAGAGAATCTGACAAAATAAAATAAATATAGATTTTTTAATCATCCGGACATCACACAAACAGCTAACAACACTCTTGCTGTTATGTAAGATTTTAGGAAAAATAAATAGTAAGTCATATTTCGTATTCGATTTATTGTTTTTGTTCCTTCAACTTACATCTTACCCGGAATTTGCATTGCCCACAACCTTTAGAAACATACTACTACTATACCCAGCAATGCTTCAAGTAAACTACCATTTTCTAATATATATATATATATATATATATATATATATATATATATATATATATATATATGTGTGTGTAGTAATAAAACTCCCTCAATAATCCAATACTATGTTTAATTAGCAATAATAATAATAACAATGATAACCCTAACCGCATCCAAATATAAGGAGGGGGAGGGGCGTAGGACACAATGATACCGATAAAACCGCGTGGAAGTGAATGTTATTTATATTTTGAATAAAAAGAGATCTTCACAAATCGGAATAAAGACGCTAACATCAAAAATAATAATCTAAAAACTCTTTTATCCTTCGTCGTGTGTGTGTGTGTGGGGGGGGGCTATTTCTTGTCAAGTGGTTTCTTTTATTTTGTGGAGAAGGAAAAAAAATGGAAGAAAACAGATGACACAACAAAGGAGTTGGAAAAGGCGGAGATGGGATAGGGAAGGGAGGTAACTCATATGAAAAACGAAAAAGAGAAAAGATGGTTGAAGAAGATGATGAATAAAATAAGAAATAGATATGAAAAAGATTAAGATAATAAATAATGTTAAAAAGATGGTGAAAAATATGAAGAACAAGATAAACAAAAAAAAGATGAAGAGCCCGATGAAAAGAAATGAAAGAGATGACAGTGAACATGGCGAAGAATCAGAAGGAAACAGATGAAAAAAATATGAAAGAGATGAAAAGAGAGATGAAATAGAAGAAAAGGCTGATAAGAAAGATGAAGGACCAGATAGATTTTTCTAGAGAAGAAAAGGTGATGATAAAAGATGATAGTGAAAAAGATGAAGAATCAGAAGGAAAAAAAAGATGAAAAACTAAGAAAAGGAAGATAAAAAAGACGAAGAACCAGACAGAAAAGATGAAGATGATGAAAAAGATGAAAGAAGAAATGAATAATGAAAAAGATGAAAGGGCAGATGCAAAAAGATGTAAGAGAAAAAAAGATGAAAAATATGAAGAATGAGATGGAAAAAGATGAAAATGAAAAAGATGAAGATGATGAAAGAAGAAACTAACAAAAGATATTTTTAAGTTCCGGTTGTGAAGAAAGTAATAAGGGGTCCGAAACGTTGTGTATTGAGAAGAAGTGAGGTACGAGATCCCTTATTACTCACAATCAATAATTACGAAACTTGAAATACTTTTGAGTTATTTCCCAACTGTATTTCTTTTAAAATAATGTGTCGACAATAATGGCGTTTACCAATGGCGTTTACCAATAACCGGGAAAAAAAGAAGAAACAAGCCGCGCGTACGTGGTCCCACTCTGTATGTGACTCGATGTGGCGAGTGTAAAATGCAATAAATTGACCCCCCTGGGGGCGCGAACCAGAATTTTTCTGAGGTCAAGGATGCTCATTTTATATCCAGAACAATTGTCTCTACATTTTGGCCAAGTTTCAGAAAAATTGAATGGATGGAACAAACGTTATGGGAGAAATGGGTAATTTTTTGCCATTTTGGGGGCTTTTGACTCCCTGGGGGCGCGAACCTGATTTTTTCCATGGTCAGTGATACTTATTTTCTATTAGGAACAATTGCCTCCACATTTTGGCCAAATTTCAGAGAAATTGAATGGATGGATGAAAAGTTATGGGGCAAAAAAAGGCATTTTTTGCCTTTTGACGCCCGGGGGGGGGGGGGGACCAGATTTTTTTTCAAAAATCGGAGAATGTCACTTTCTAACATGACCAAAGTTACAACTTCATGCAAAATTTCAGAGAAATTAAATGGATGGTTGCGGAGAAAAATCCGGACGGACGGACGGACGGACGGACACGCCTCAAAACATAAGTCCCCCGATTTTATAAATCGGGGGACCAATAAAAGAACCGGGAAAGAAAAAAAAGATAGAAAAGAAAAAAAGAACCGGGGAAAAAAAAGAAAAAAAGAAAAAAAGAACCGAGAAACAAAGGAAAAGAAGAAAGAGAAAAAATAAACGATCCGGAAAAGAAAACAAGAAGAAAAAAGAAACGGGAAATATAGGAAGATAACGAAGATATTCGAAGAAATAAAAGATTTGCAAACGAACATTTTTTTTTTAGAGAAAACCAAGATGGCGGAATTCAGGCCAATCAAAGATTAGAATAATCAAAAGAAAAATGAAGGAAAATGAGAATCTTACAGTAAGTAAAAGAAAAACAAAGATGGCGACCAAAATAGGAGACGACGGCGACACAACAAAAGATTTGATAAACCTCAGGAAAAAAAAAACGAAAAGAAAATGGCGAATCGTAAAGTACCCTAAAGAATATAAGAGAAGGACAAAATTCTGTAGAAAACCAGACGACCCTTAATCTAACAAAAGGGAAGAACCAACAACAACGCTTGGAGACAAGGTGAGCAAATCGTTAACTGTTTTCTTCTCTCTCTAAAGTGTGGGCAGAGCGGTATGTGTCAACCGACCGGGTGACGTCCATGCTTCTTCCGAAAGGACTTCTGGAAGATCAAATAAAACCGGGGTTTGATCAAGGCGGACCATGTTGAGAAGATAAGTGGTTTGATGGGCCGAAGTGCAGGAAAGTGGTTGACGCTGGGAAGATGGAAGTCCCCGCTTCCACCTAACTGGTTGACCAACCTTGCCAAAGTGGTCGTGATCGTGGTCGGGGGTGAGTGAATAGATCCGGTGTGCGCAGACAATAAGAACGGGGATGCAATAAAAGGAACTGGTTGCGTCGAGGGCTCCAATCATTTGTGGAAGGTTTACAAAAAAAAAAAAAAAAAAAAAAAAAAGGGGGTGATGGGTTGTGGGGGCGATCTTATTGTTCGCGAATGTAATTACCACTACTGCCGCCTCTAGCATCACTTTAAGATTTAGCTCGATGGTTACAGCGATTCTTTGGCGCTACACATTCTACAATGCCCAAGTGGGTCAACTAGAGAGCGGTCGGGAGCGGTTAAGATGCAAAGCCGGTTTCAAAGCAAGGGATACGGCATATCTATTTCCCCGGCCTTTATTTTTTGTCGGCTTATAAAATTTGGGATACTCCTCCGCCCTAAACCCCAACACGAGGGGGGGGGGGGGGGGGTCGCGATTTAAGAAAAGAAAAAAGAAAAAAAAAAGACACGACGCTCAAAGAATAACAATGCTACATCTATACGAATATGAGCGGATTTTCCGAAGAGGCAGACATAAACAGAGGCTGAAGAGAGTCCAGTAAAAGAGACCGATTATAGGTCCCCTTTATTTGGATTTGAAACCGACGGTACTGATGTTGTTCTCATCTTCTGTAGTATATATATAAATAAATATTACGCTCTTATTTTTTAATTTTCTTAACAATCGAGCACTCTGCCGGAGTTCTCTTCTACTAACCTTCACACATATATATATATATATATATATATATATATATATATATATATATATATATATATATATATATACAGGGTGGGCAAAAATAAGGGTCCTATTTTTTAAAAATCATAACTTTTTTATTTATTGATTTTTTTTTTTTTTTTTTTTTTAGAATAAGTAAAGGACCCCTTCCGAAGCAAGCATGAGCCGTATTAGCCCTAAGGAACGTACCCTCATTTAGAAAACATTATTTTTGCTTAAAAAACTCAAAACAGTGTAAAAAACAATACTTTAGTTTTTGTAAGTTTTAAGAAGTGTTTTTCGGCTAAAATTTGTTTTGTTGATTTCAAAAAATCTCGGAAGGGTCAGTCTACACACACATAAAGTTTGGTGAGTTTAACTTTTATTTTGTGGAAGTTATTCAAATTCAAGTTATTCAAATTTAAAGATAGGACCCTTATTTTGGCCCACCCTGTATATATATATGCACGATCCGAACGCCGTTCGTAGATCACTCTAAACTGTTTGAGTAAATCTAGCCGCCGACTCGCTATTTACATTTAAATTCCTCTCTATTTACTAACTAATTGGCTATGGCCGATGGATAAGACCCTCAACTACGAATCAGTGGCGATTTGTGATCGGGGTTCGCGCCAACCGACCGTTGAGAATTAGTTCCTACACTGAAGATTGCGTTAGCATGAAACATCGATGTCTGTAGGTATTAAAATATTTTTAATAAATATTTATTTATAAATATTATATATATATATATATATATATATTAGTATTAACACAGCATGACGTCACTTGCTTTATAATGCATCGTTCCTTCCCTTAAAAGAAGTAGAATGCTTAGACGTTAAGCCCGCCGATAAAGTATTAAAATTATCATTGTTTATCCGCTATTTAAAATTGGCCGAGCGGTTAAAGACGTCGGATTTGAATTTAAAAATACTTGTAGTCCGGGGTTTCGAATTGCATGACCGGTAGTGAATAGTCATATCTCTATGCTGATGAGTCCCGATTAAAAAGGACGAAACGTATACGTACATAGATAATAAACAATAACAAATATATATATATATATATATATATATATATATATATATATATATATTGGTACAGAAAAATTAGAACAATATTAGTACCGTCGGTTTCAAGCTCAGAAAGAAAGCATTTGTGCTCAAATGTTCCTTTCTATTAGAGGGATCGACTTGATTTTCAAATTGCAAGTGAAAAGGCAAATTGATTTCTTCTTTCTTTTCCTTTCTTTACGGTCACATTCAAAAGATAAACAAGCCGCGCATGCGTGGTCCCCCTCTGTATGTGACTCGATGTGGCGAGTGTAAAATGCAATAAATTTGGGCAAATTGGGGCATTTTTGACCCCCCCCCTTTGACCCCCTGGTGGCGCGAACCAGAATTTTTCTGAGGTCAAGGATGCTCATCTTATATCCAGAACAATTACCTCCATATTTTGGCCAAGTTTCAAAAAAATTGAATGGATGGATCAAACGTTATGGGAGAAAAGGGTCATTTTTTGCCATTTTGGGGGCTTTTGACCCCCCTGGGGGCGCGAAGTAGATTTTTTCCAAGGTCAGCGATACTTATTTTCTATTAGGAACAATTGCCTCCACACTTTGGCGAAGTTTCAGAGAAATTTAATGGATGGATGAAAAGTTATGGGGCAAAAAAAATGTCAGTTTTTGCCATTTCGGGACCTTTTGACCCCTTGGGTGGGGGGGGGGGGGGGGGGCTGACCTGATTTTTTTTCAAAAATCGGAGAATGTCACTTTCTAACCTGACCAAAGTTACAACTTCATGCAAAATTTCAGAGAAATTCAATGGATGGTTGCGGAGAAAACACCGAACGGACGGACGGACGGAAATGCCTCAAAACATAGGTCCCTCGATTTTATTAATCGGGGGACCAATAAATCTGTTTCGAAACGAGTAAAACGTGATTTTGTTTCGTGTTTACAACAAACTTATGAATAAAATGTTTATTATTTTAAAGTAGCAGAGCCACACGGAGTTACTCGATGTAGGATTTATTTCTTTTTATCAATAACAATCGATGTTCTAAAGTTGTCACTAAATTTGTATGGAAATTACCAAAATGTTGATGTTTATCGATCTATATGCATAAATGAGAAAGATTTTGTTTCGTGTTTACAACAAACTTATGAATGAAATGTTTATTACTTTTAATTAATGTTTCAAGTGTTGCGAAGTGTTGTTATAGTCTGGTATACTAGACAAGAAACTCGGCGTTACCCGGGAACAATAATAGTAATAATACAGTATTAGATCTGGCAAATGGTATATGTTAATCTACAAGTGCTCAATACCCTAGATAGAGCAAGTGTATTTGAACGCCGTATTGCCTTTTAATGTGTTTCATCATAATGGTGTATACTAGACGAGAAAATCGGCGTTAAGGGGGAGAAGGGTAAGAAATACAGGGGAACCCGATAGTGAGACAGGGATAAAGAAAGGTAGAGAGAGAGAGAGCGATACATTTTAAAAGAATGATGAGTACTTTGTTAAATTTGGGCCCCACGCTAAATTTGACCATGACCCAAACCCTAACATTGACTTTAACCCCCACCCTGACCCTAACGACGGGGGTCAAAGTGGGCGTGGGTCCTAATGTAAATAAGCACCGAATTATGGTACGCACACTTTTTAACCTCGGGCAATGTCGGGTATTGATTTACTCCTCTCCAGGAGTTAGGCACAAGGCCAGTTTTTATCTTACTCCCACTAGTAAGATGTGACCCAAGGTCGGGTCGGGAAAGCGAGGTTTAAAAATTGCCTGGGCAGCCCCGTCGGCATTCCCCGGTAGGGGCGCCTCAGGCAGTAAGCAATAAACTTACTCCTCCCCAAAGAGGGGAGGCGAAGCCTGGGAGGGTGGACCTCCTAGAACTGCACAGGACAGACCCATAGACCGGCGTAAATCAAGCCCTGAAGGCCAAGACAATACCAGTTTATGGGGTGCAGTATCCATCGGAACAGATACTACACTTTGATCTTAGCCAAAAGGCCAAGAATGTCGGGTAGCCCTGTCAGTTTATATATACAGGGTGAGCCAAAAGTAGGTGGACAGTAAAAAACATTTATTTAGTGATCACTTATAAGTACAATTACATGTAATAAAACAATTATATTAATGAAAATTAAATGTGATTTATCAACGCAAGTGTTCAAACTGTTTTATTTACTCCTCCCCAGGAGTAAGGCACAAGGCCAGTTTTATCTTACTCCCACAAGTAAGATGTGACCCAAGCTCGGGTCGAGCAAGTGGGGTTAAAAGCCAGCGCTCGAGAGGTGAGCACTCTGGCCATTTAAAAATTGCCTGGGCAGCCCCGTCGGCATTCCCCGGTAGGGGCGCCTCAGACAGTAAGCAATAAACTTACTCCTCCTCAAAGAGGGGAGGCGAAGCCTGGGAGGGTGGACCTCCTAGAACTGCACAGGACAGGCGTGCAGTATCCATCGGAACAGATACTACACTTTGTTCAAACTGTTTTCCTTCTTGATTTACACAGCTTTGAAGTCTGCCTCTTACGCTTCGACAAAAAAAATGTTTTTACTGTCCACCTACTTTTGGCTCACCCTGTATATATATATATATATATATATATATATATATATATATATATATATATATATATATAAATGCTTGTTCGTTTGATTGTTAACGCCGATGAAATTCTCTGAAACAATGGTTATGTGACCAAAACGAAATCTGGCAACGTTTGATAAAAGTCGATAGACTGCGATGCATTGTTTTTTTTTGTTTTCTTTGTTTTTGTTGGCGATTGGGGAAATAGACGACCGGCTGTTTCTTTCTCAATAAAGATCACCTTGTCTATTGAAACAGTCGCTACAAGCAGAAGATGCTGCAAGAGTCGAATTCTTTTCTTTTTTTTTTACTGTTAGAATAAAATATACAAACGTATGTGTCAGAGTTCCATACCGATGGAAAGGGTTAGGGTTATACTGATAAAAACCTGTTCAATTTCTTGAAGAATAAAGGAGCACTGACTAAATAATACATACTAGACGACCCGTGCCCCGTTGGGTCATAACCACCACCACTATTTATTCTACTTTGTTTTCGCTTAAAAATTCATAAACTGTGACATATCTGTTAAACCGCCCCCTTGCACGTAAAGAGACGGTCAGAATCTTTAAAAGATCTCTCGGTTGGAGTCTCTGAAATAGCCGGTGAATGTCTACCATCCGGTCGGATGCCGCATCCGCAGCTAAAACAAAAAGATACGAAAATGAATCATTCCAGTATTCATAGGAACTACCGGGCTCATGAAAACTATTTTTAAAAAAACTACCTGGCGAATATACCCGGCGAACCAAGTGCAAGAGAGATCCAAACAATTGCGCTTAAAAAGGCGGAGTTAAAATCCTAAAATGATCTCTCGTGTGGAGTTTTTGAAATAGCGGGAGAATGTCTGACATCTGGTAGGAGGTCCCATTCCCAGCAAAAAACAAATAGATAAAAAAATTGAAAGTTAAAGCATAAAATCTTTTACCAAAAGATCGGATTCAGCATTAAACAACCCAAAAAGGGTTGATATGCCGTAAAATTAAATAATCAACATCCCTATCTCCTTTTAATTCATATTTTATGTATTCCTTTCTTTCTCTGTTAGCATTCAGACGATCCTTTCTTTTTCTTCTAGCATTCAGACGATCCTTTCTTTTTCTTTTAGCATTCAGACCATCCTTTCGTTTTCTTCTAGCATTCAGACGATGTTTTCTGTTTCTTCTAGCATTCAGACGATTATTTCTTTTTCTTCTAGCATTCAGAAGATCCTTTCTTTTTCTTCTAGCATTCAGAAGATCTTTCCTTTTTCGTCTAGCATTCAGAAAGTCCTTTCTTTTTCTTCTAGCATTCAGACGGTTCCCTCTTTTTCTTCTAGCATTCAGACGATCCTTTCTTTTTCTTCTAGCATTCAGAAGATCCTTTCTTTTTCTTCTAGCATTCGGACGATCTTTTCTCTTTCTTCTAGCATTCAGACGACTCTTTCTTTTTCTTCTAGCATTCAGACGATCCTTTTTCTTCTAGCATTCAGAAGATTCTTTCTTTTTCTTCTAGCATTCAGAAGATCTTTCCTTTTTCGTCTAGCATTCAGAAAGTCCTTTCTTTTTCTTCTAGCATTCAGACGGTTCCCTCTTTTTCTTCTAGCATTCAGAAGATCCTTTCTTTTTCTTCTAGCATTCAGACGACCCTTTCTTTTTCTTCTAGCATTCAGACGACCCTTTCTTTTTCTTCTAGCATTCAGACGATCCTTTCTTTTTCTTCTAGCATTCAGACGACCCTTTCTTTTTCTTCTAGCATTCAGACGACCCTTTCTTTTTCTTCTAGCATTCAGACGACCCTTCTTTTTCTTCTAGCATTCAGACGATCCTTTCTTTTTCTTCTAGCATTCAGACGGTCCTCTCTTTTTCTTCTAGCATTCAGACGGTCCTCTCTTTTTCTTCTAGCATTCAGACGATGTTTTCTTTTTATTCTAGCATTCAGACGACCCTTTCTTTCTCTGCTAGCATTCAGACGATCCTTTCTTTTTCTAGCATTCAGACGATCCTTTTTCTTCTAGCATTCAGACGGTCCTCTCTTTTTCTTCTAGCATTCAGACGACCCTTTCTTTTTCTTCTAGCATTCAGACGACCCTTCTTTTTCTTCTAGCATTCAGACGATCCTTTCTTTTTCTTCTAGCATTCAGACGGTCCTCTCTTTTTCTTCTAGCATTCAGACGGTCCTCTCTTTTTCTTCTAGCATTCAGACGATTTTCTCTTTTTTTTTCTAGCAATCAGGTGATTCTATTTCTTTTTCATCTCGCATTCAAGTGTTCCTTCTTTCTTTTTCATCTCGCATTCAAGTATTTCTTTCTTTCTTTTTCATCTCGCATTCCTTTATCTATGCTTTCTTTATCCCATCGTCGCATTTTCCTAATTTAAATTTTTCTCCAATGTTCAATTTAAACCAAAATCAAATTTCAAAGAAAAATGGAAAATATTCGTTTTGGAATTCACTTCAAAGCGCAAAGAAACCAACGATTTTCAATTTGCCGCCATCTTAAATAATACAAAAAAAGAAATTTTGATAAAAAAAAAAAAGGAGGACTTCTTCGATTGGCTTAAAGGTGAATTTACGTTCAGCTTTGTTGAGAAATACCACGTGACTAACTAACCATGGTCAGCTAATTCGACAAAGTCAAATCGGAATTATCATTTTTAAATCTATTTATTTGTCACCCTTGTGGCGGTACGAACAGCGGGACGGGGGGAGAGGGCTCTCTCGCTCTCTCTTTCTCTCTCTCTCACTCTTTGCAAATCTCTCTCTTTCCCACTCTCTGCAAATTTTTCTCTCTCTCTTTTCCACTCTATGCAAATCTCTCTCTCTCTCTGCGAACCTCTCTATCTCTCTCTTTTTCTTTTTTTTTTCGCCCACTCTCTGCAAATCTCTTTCTTTCTACGAACCTCTCTTTCTCTCTATCTCGCTACGAATCTTTTTCTCTCACCCACTCTCTACGAATATATTTCCTCCCCCCCTCTCTCTCTCTCTCTCTCTCTCTCTCTCACACACACACACCACCTCTCTAAGAATTTATCTTTCTCTCTCGCTGCAAATCTCTCTCTCTCTTTCTCACTCATCCACTCTATAAGAATCTATCTCTCTCTCTCTCGACCACTCTCTACGAACCTCTCTTTCTCTTTCTCTCTCCCTCTCTCTCTCTCAGAACCTCTCTTTCTCCTTTCCCCCTCGCTACGAATCTCTTTCTCTCTCTTTCTCTCCCTCTCTCTCAGAATATCTCTTTCTCTACGAATCTCTCCCTCTCCCACTCTCTAAGAATTTCTATTTTTCTCTCTCGTAAATATAATAGATATACGTTTAATGTATGAAAACAGATGATGACTAAAAAGAGAAGGTAATGCCTGGGAGTATCATGGAAACAGAACAGATACTACACTGACCAAATTAAGAAGACCTAAATTGGTTTGAGGGTATTTGCAGTTTCCTATATATACGGTATTTCAAAAGTTTATGTTGGCTTAAAATTAAATAAGTACAACCTGTTTTGAGGTTAACATAATTAGGATAGATGTAAAAATCTTTCGCATTTATTCATATATATTATATATATATATATATATATATATATATATATATATGCATTTATTAATTTATATATATATATATATATATATATATATATATATATATATATAACGTGTGTACGTGTAAAATGAAAAAAGAAAAGCCAAAAACTGTGATCTATGTATTCATCAACGTTTCGTCTTTATTGAAAGACTTCATCAGGATGAAGAAAACAATGTAGAAAAACCATACAGAATATAAATTTTGATTTGTCAGAAAGTGTCCAGATTTCGGCATGGTTGTTGACGTGAACAAGCAGAGAATGAAAAACATGATTTTGGTTATAGCGTGATCAGCAGTGGCCTGTCTCCTTCAAAAGACGCGACATGAATGGGATTGATGGCTTCGACTTATTAGTTTATGGCTATTTAAGCTAGGAAGTTTGTCGGGTCAAAATATGTCACAGCCATTCTGCATGATTTTTCTACACTACTTTCTTCATTCTGAGGAAGTCTTTCAATAAAGACGAAACGTTGATGAATACTTAAATCGCATAGGTTTTGGCTTTTCTTTTTTATTTCACATTACGTCGGATCATTTTATCCCCACTTTTCTTCATATATATATATATATATATATATATATATATATATATATATATATATATATATATTCCATGAAAAATGCCAGTATACTGAAATCATGTGCCTTTAATAGGGTTAAGATGAAAATTCATATACACTAAATGTACAAAAGTAAGGAAATTCCCCAATTTTTACACTTTTACAACAGGGCTATGTATTTTACTGGTAGGAATTTTTCTTCAGCGCACCTCACACACTTTCGTTAAATAAAAAGTTATTTTCACTGTTAAATAATTCGTTTAATTAAAAGTTATTTCCATTGTTAAATAATTCGTTAAATAAAGTAATTTTCATTGTTAAATAATTCGTTAAATTAAAAGTTATTTCCATTGTTAAATAATTCGTTAAATAAAGTAATTTTCATTGTTAAATAATTCGTTAAATTAAAAGTTATTTCCATTGTTAAATAATTCGTTAAATAAAGTAATTTTCATTGTTAAATAATTCGTTTAATTAAAAGTTATTTCCATTGTTAAATAATTCGTTAAATAAAGTAATTTTCATTGTTAAATAATTCGTTTAATTAAAAGTTATTTCAATTGTTAAATAATTCGTTAAATAAAGTAATTTTCATTGTTAAATAATTCGTTAAATAATTCGTTAAATAAAGTAATTTTCATTGTTAAATAATTTGTTAAATAAAGTAATTTTCATTGTTAAATAATTCGTTAAATAAAGTAATTTTCATTGTTAAATAATTCGTTAAATAAAGTAATTTTCATTGTTAAATAATTCGTTAAATAAAGTAATTTTCATTGTTAAATAATTCGTTAAATAAAGTAATTTTCATTGTTAAATAATTCGTTAAATAAAGTAATTTTCATTGTTAAATAATTCGTTAAATAAAGTAATTTTCATTGTTAAATAATTCGTTAAATAAAGTAATTTTCATTGTTAAATAATTCGTTAAATAAAGTAATTTTCATTGTTAAATAATTCGTTAAATAAAGTAATTTTCATTGTTAAATAATTCGTTAAATAAAGTAATTTTCATTGTTAAATAATTCGTTAAATAAAGTAATTTTCATTGTTAAATAATTCGTTATATAAAGTAATTTTCATTGTTAAATAATTCGTTAAATAAAGTAATTTTCATTGTTAAATAATTCGTTAAATAAAGTAATTTTCATTGTTAAATAATTCGTTAAATAAAGTAATTTTCATTGTTAAATAATTCGTTAAATAAAGTAATTTTCATTGTTAAATAATTCGTTAAATAAAGTAATTTTCATTGTTAAATAATTCGTTAAATAAAGTAATTTTCATTGTTAAATAATTCGTTATATAAAGTAATTTTCATTGTTAAATAATTCGTAAAATAAAGTAATTTTCATTGTTAAATAATTCGTTAAATAAAGTAATTTTCATTGTTAAATAATTCGTTAAATAAAGTAATTTTCATTGTTAAATAATTCGTTAAATAAAGTAATTTTCATTGTTAAATAATTCGTTAAATAAAGTAATTTTCATTGTTAAATAATTCGTTATATAAAGTAATTTTCATTGTTAAATAATTCGTTAAATAAAGTAATTTTCATTGTTAAATAATTCGTTAAATAAAGTAATTTTCATTGTTAAATAATTCGTTAAATAAAGTAATTTTCATTGTTAAATAATTCGTTAAATAAAGTAATTTTCATTGTTAAATAATTCGTTAAATAAAGTTATTTTCATTGTTAAATTTTCATGTTATAAAATTTTTCTTATTAGGTTTTTCTTTATGTGTTCACCTAGAGTTTTACCTAGATTCACCAATATTAAAATTATTGTATTTTGGGACATCCATACTTACAAAAGCTAAAAGTATGAATTCTATTTTGGATGTCTCGGTCGTTATGCCGCTTTACCATATATTCCAATCTCAAAGAAATGCAATAAGAAAATGGTGTACTATAGTAAAAAAGGTTTTATTTTATTTTATTCTTTTAAAATCAAAGAAACGGAATTAAATTGTGTCCCGTCTGCAAATGTGATTGTAATATTTTTCTGGGCTGGCATAACATACAGTCTAAAACCAAAATCGGATTTTCGGTAAAAAAAATTAAAATAAGAAAAAAAAATATGTCTAAAAAGAAAAAAAAAATAAGGATGGAACTTTCTTTGAATTATTTTTCCCATTCACCCTCGACTTTTGTGTTTTATTCACACTTTAAAAAAAAGTTTTGTTTCATTATTTTTTTAAAATTATTTTCTTTTTGATTTTCATAACTTGAAAGAAAAAGAAAAAAATGGGTGATATAAATTTAATTCTTAATTTAAATTTTTTTTAAAAAACCCAGAGAACCAACCAACCAACCAACCCCCTCCTTTATCTAAACCGGTCATTCTTAGGAACAAACAAACAAACAAACAAAAATGTTAAAAAGATTTATTTTCCCGATTTTATCTTGTTTCTTTTATGACTCATAAAAGTCAATTTTCGAAATAAATTGAATTAATAAAAAAAAAGAACTTTTCAATTAATTATTTTTAGTATTCATATCTTAGTCTTTTGTTATATATATATGTATATAATAATTTCAAGACACAATCTTTATTTTCATACATATATATATATATGTATATATATCTATGTATATATATATATATGTATATATATGTATGTATATATATATATGTATATATATATATATATGTATATATATGTATGTATATATATATATGTATATATATGTATGTATATATATATATGTATATATATATATATATGTATATATATCTATGTATATATATATATATGTATATATATGTATGTATATATATATATGTATATATATATATATATGTATATATATGTATGTATATATATATATGTATATATATGTATGTATATATATATATGTATATATATGTATATATATATATGTATGTATATATATATATGTATATATATGTATGTATATATATATATGTATGTATATATATATATATATATATATGTATGTATATATATATGTATATATATGTATGTATATATATATATGTATGTATATATATATATGTATATATATATGTATATATATGTATGTATATATATATGTATGTATATATATATATGTATATATATGTATGTATATATATATATGTATATATATGTATGTATATATATATATATATGTATATATATGTATGTATATATATATGTATATATATATATATGTATATATATATATATGTATATATATATGTATGTATATATATATATATATGTATGTATATATATATATATGTATATATATGTATGTATATATATATATATATGTATATATATGTATGTATATATATATATATGTATATATATGTATGTATATATATATATATACATATACATATATATACATATATATATATATGTATATATATATATACATATACATATATTAGGGGAGGTCGATTTTGAAACTGTAAATTATCGCACTCGAAGAAAGTTGCCAAATAATGTCAAAAGTTACCACAAGAAATATTTTTCTTCAAAATTTTGTATTTATTTGAGCATTGCAACTTTAAGATCAAATAAATCGAGATTTTTTCTCACTGCCGAGATTTCACCGGCAGATGTGTCGCCTTAAATTAAACCCGGGTTTTAACAAAAAAAAGTAATACATTACTTAATAATAAATATTTTAAAGTTTATTATTATTTTTCTTAAGAAATTAAATGTACATATTCAAATTAAAAAGGAATAAAACACTATGATATTTAATGTTATATATAAATAATTATTTGTTTACATAGGCGTTTTATTTATTGGATATTTTTTATGGTATTCACCGGTTGAAAATTCATCGGGCGAATTTGACTTCCCGTGTTGATTGTCTGTTTAATTATCACACATATATATTGAATTGTCGAGCGCTGGCTTATTTAATCCCACTTTCCCGACCTTTTGTCACACCTTACCTTGTGGGAGTTAGATAAATAAAAACTAGTTCAGCCAGGGGGTTTTACCCCACCAAATAAACCGGTATCGTCCGGGCCTTTTGGGTCTGGATTCACGCCCGTCTATTGGGGCTTGTCCGTCCTGTGCAGTTCTAGGAGGTGCATCTCCCAGGTTTTGCCTTCCCTCTTTGGGGAGGAGTAAGTTTATTGCTTACTTTCTGAGGCGGCCCTACCGGGGAATGCCGACGAAGCTGCCCAGGCAATTTTTAAATGGCCAGAGTGCTCACCTCTCGAGCACTGGCTTTCTCATCCCACTTTCCTGACCTTTTGTCAATCTTACCTTGTTGGGGGTAGATAAATAAAATCTAGTTCAGCCAGGGGTTTTTACCCCACCAAATAAACCGGTATCGTCCGGGCCTTTGGGTCTGGATTTACGCCCGTCTATTGGGGCTTGTCCGTCCTGTGCAATTCTAGGAGGTGCATCCTCCCAGGCTTTGCCTTTCCTCTTTGGGGAGGAGTAAGTTTATTGCTAACTGTCTGAGGCGCCCCTACAGGGGAATGCTGACGGGGCTGCCCAGTCAATTTTTTAATGGCCAGAGTGCTCACCTCTATAGCGCAGGGTTATCTAATCCCACTTTCCTGACCTTGTGTCACATCTTACCTTGTTGGAGGTAGATAAATAAAACTATTTCAGCCAGGAGTTTTTACCCCACCTAAAATATATGTATTGGAGTTGATGGGAGAATGGATAAGGACACATTGATGTATAAGGAAATTGTGGATGAAAATAGACAGAGAATTATGAAAAAAACTAAGGGACCAGAACACCATTTAACTTTTACAAAAGAAACACCATGTGAAAGTAAATATCTGACACATAGAGTTCTTCCGAATAGTGGTGCAACAGGTGCTGTTCATGCAGATCAAGTGGTGGATGTTTTGCATGAATTCCACAGTGAGAACAGTATCAAGGCTATACTTGTTGACAACACTAATACCAACACAAGTTGCGATGGTGGAATGGTTGCAATTTTAGAAAAAAAACTTTTTAAAACTCTTCACACAATTGGTTGCTCTTTGCATCATAATGAACTACCTTTCAGAGCCCTTTTTAAAAACATAGATGGTTGCGCAAAGGGCCCTACAACATTCAGTAGC
>OY744551.1:53061306-53062909 GCA_963556195.1 Sepiola atlantica | reverse complement strand
ATATATATATATATATATATATATATATATATATATATATGTGATTTTATGAAGGCTTACCAAAGCATTCCTTTCAAGACACCAATGATCACCATTAAAGATATTTTTTCTTACAAATACTATTTATTCAAATTAAATGTTTTTCCTACACGTGTTTCACTACCAAGCAGTTACTTGATTGGCAGATCATCAGGGAAATTAAATGTCTGGAATACTGGTTTCAACTGCCGACAAAACACAATGTGGCGTTGTAATAGTTGAGGTCACTTAAGAAGAGAAGAGGAAAAAAAATAAAAATAAAAATAAAAGTCAAACTTAAAAAGCAAGGAAGAACAACGATAAAAAAGAAAGTCCTAGAAAAGTCTTAGAAAAGTAGCTTGTGCATTATTTCTTCCACCAAGCCAACAAGCAAATAATCGGTCCCAAACACATTCAATAAAACCACAAAACCGGAACAATGTGCGATAATACACTTTCACGTCGGCCGGTACAATGATGAATAAATCCCCCCCCCCCCCCCACAAGAAAACAAAAGAACTAAATCATTCAAGATACCGCTCACAAGTTACCATTCCAATCCAATGATAGTATGGGAATTCTAAATCCAATTTCTCACAAAGAAAAGTCAACACAAATGTTCGTCCGAGTTCAAAGAGTCTTATTTCAATTGTAGTAACATTTATTTATGGAATATGGAATAATATTCTCCACAGAGAGTTGCAAACGGCTGTGTCAGCCGTTAAGGAAATATTTTAAATGATTTAAAATAATAACTAGATTTTTGTAGAAGGCCTTTTTATAATAACAGTTTATTTTTTATATATGAATAATTTTTTAAAAACAAATTCTGCGGGATGGGCTTTTTTCGCTTCGTTAAACAACAAAACGATAATAATTCGGCAGTTAATTAAATGAAGGATATTTTCCCAAAATGTAAAATGACGTCCCAGACACTAGATAATTAATTTCTATAAGGAATAGGTTTAATAATAAATATTTTTAGAAACAGTATTTTGAATAAATAGTTTCTATATTAAGATTTTTTTTCTTGATGGAAGGGAGTTTTCTGCGGGATTGACATTCAACTCGTCGTGTGTTTATTTCGAAGGGTAATAAATCAACAATTGAAATAAGACTCTTTGAACTCGGACGAACATTTGTGTTGACTTTTCTTTGTGAGAAATTGGATTTAGAATTCCCATACTATCATTGGATTGGAATGGTAACTTGTGAGCGGTATCTTGAATGATTTAGTTCTTTTGTTTTCTTGTGGGGGGGGGGGATTTATTCATCATTGTACCGGCCGACGTGAAAGTGTATTATCGCACATTGTTCCGGTTTTGTGGTTTTATTGAATGTGTTTGGGACCGATTATTTGCTTGTTGGCTTGGTGGAAGAAATAATGCACAAGCTACTTTTCTAAGACTTTCTTTTTTTACCGTTGTTCTTCCTTGCTTTTTAAGTTTGACTTTTATTTTTATTTTTATTTTTTTTTCCTCTTCTCTTCTTAAGTGACCTCAACTATTACAACGCCACATTGTGTTTTGTCGGCAGTTGAAACCAGTATTCCAGACATTTAATTTCCCTGATGATCTGCCAAGCA
>OY744551.1:53008806-53053806 GCA_963556195.1 Sepiola atlantica | reverse complement strand
AACTTAACTTGACACACTATAATATATATATATGAATTACCTACAAGACACCATCCTCAAGCGTCTTCGGTCTCTCTGTACAAGGGTTTGTCAGGACGACCTGACATGAGGATACTTATTCCTACAAGTAAACCCTGGCCAAATATTCAAAATAACATAGTATTCGAAGCCCAAATAGGATCCCCTTGGCATTAGCTCATACGAGGAATAGGGGACCTTCTCTAAGTAATGTTACTTCAAGTCACAACACTTAGCTGGATACTCCACCAGACCAGATGAATTCTGGTTCTGGAATCCGGTAAGACCAAGAGACCGTTTAAGAGATAAAAGAGAAATTTAATAGAATATTCGAATATCTATGTATCTCATATAGGGATCAAGTGTTAGCCCCAGGTAGAGGCCCCTTGATTTCTGAGAACTTAAACTGAAGTAAAATGAAACATTATATATATATATATATATATATATATATATATGAGAGAGATTTACATACAGGGTGGGCAAAAATAAGGGTCCTATTTTTAAAAATTCATAACTTTTTTATTTATTGATTTTTTTTTTTTTTTTTTTTAGAATAAGTAAAGGACCCCTTCCGAAGCAAGCATGAGCCGTATTAGCCCTAAGGAACGTACCCTCATTTAGAAAACATTATTTTTGCTTAAAAAACTCAAAACAGTGTAAAAAACAATACTTTAGTTTTTGTAAGTTTTAAGAAGTGTTTTTCGGCTAAAATTTGTTTTGTTTATTTCAAAAAATCTCGGAAGGGTCAGTCTACACACACATAAAGTTTGGTGTGTTTAACTTTGATTTTGTGGAAGTTATTCAAATTCAAGTTATTCAAATTTAAAGATAGGACCCTTATTTTGGCCCACCCTGTATAATAACATGTGTGTATGTATATATTTATATATAACATGTGTATATATATATATATATATATATATATATATATATAACATGCATTTATACACGTGTGTGTGTGTGTGTGTGTGTGTTTGGCCGTGTATGTGATGCATGTGGCGAAATACTTATTAACCGTTGCTTTTAAATTTCCTGTCTCTAATCGATTTTAATGGCAAGTTTTGTTTGTTTTTTCTTTTACTCGATTCGTTTCCGTTCGGAAATGATATTTCTAAAATGGCCGAATTCGATTTTTCTTTTCGTTTCCGTCCGCCATATCGTTTTTTTGTTTTTCAAACTCTTTTTTTTTTCCCGCCCATTTACAATCGTTCTTAGACAAAAAATACAAGGAAATATGAAAACAAGGCAGAACCTTTTTCTTTCTTTTTTTTTTTTTTTAATTTGGTTAGAATTATTATTATTTCGATGATCATTACTATTACCGACATAAATTATTTTTTAAGGAAATACAGTTGAGAAATTAGTAAAAAAAAAAAACGATTTTTTTTGTTTACCTATTCTTTTGTGATCTATTTGCGTTAAACAAGTTTAATATTTTACTTTGAAAAGAGGCTTTAAGGCAATTTACTGTACCGTAAATAGCCATTGAGTAAAATAATCCGCGTTCAGACATTTTGATTCTGGACAGGAACTAAATACATAACCGGGACGGAAGTGAGTAATGGCCGAATACTTGACCTCTGCATTTTCGGCTCTAACTTGCCTCCGATTAATTTTCAGGGGAGGTAATTTAAACTAAACGAAACAAGAGTTCAGAAAGAGGAGAGAGTGACTGACTCTGTCTGTCTGTCTGTCTCTCTCTCTCTCTCTAGTTAGGGACGCCATATAGAAAAAGAGGAGAAAGGATAACTGACGGTTTGCTCTTTCTTTCTCCCATTTTCTATTTTATTTTACATTCAATGAAATAATTGTAAGTTTAAAAAAAAAAAATACCCCCTACACACACCATCGCTCAGGCGAATTGATTTCTTCTTTCTTTTCATTTATTTACGGTCTTATTTACAAGATTAATAAAACGCTAGTATTTAATATAATCAGATCTTTCTTAGCTAAAAGAAAGACCAAAATGGTCCTCGATAGCCGTGCACCCAAACAACACCACATCAATGCCGGTATATGAGGTTTACTACGTAATGCGCATTAGTGTCCCTGTGGGGTGGTTTGGCCAAATGTTCGCCAATCAGCTCGCATGGCGCATTGATATCATTAGTTCCCTAAAGAACTAATTTGGGATCAACGGTCGGTCAGCAGAGAGAATCAAATCAACATCTTTGAAGCACGGACTAGAATGTATTAAAGTGAAATATTTTGAAAATCAACAATCGTGCAATTTTAAATGAAAAATTCATTTATTTAATTTTTTTTCGCGAGCTTTCGTTGTAGTACAACCTTGTCTGTCTTATAGTTTTTTTGTTTTTTTCTTCTTTTCTTCCTCCTCATTTTGGTGGTATTAAACCTGAGGGGTCGAATAGACGTCAAGTTCTTACGACGCTATAAGTTTAGTCCTGGCAATGTCATGCGCAGATTGGCGCTTTTTTTAAGTAAGGATATATATATATATATATAGTAGAAAAGTATATATATATATATATATATATATATATATATATAGTAGAAAAGTATATATATATATATATATATATATATATATAGTAGAAAAGTATATATATATATATATATATATATATATATATATATATATAGTAGAAAAGTATATATATATATATATATATATATATAGTAGAAAAGTATATATATATATATATATATATATATATATATAGTAGAAAAGTATATATATATATATATATATATATATATATATATATATATATAGTAGAAAAGTATATATATATATATATATATAGTAGAAAAGTATATATATATATATATATATATATATAGTAGAAAAGTATATATATATATAGTAGAAAAGTATATATATATATATATATATATATATAGTAGAAAAGTATATATATATATATATATATATAGTAGAAAAGTATATATATATATATATATATATATATATATATATAGTAGAAAAGTATATATATATATATATATATATATAGTAGAAAAGTATATATATATATATATATATATATATAGTAGAAAAGTATATATATATATATATATATATATAGTAGAAAAGTATATATATATATATATATATATATATATATAGTAGAAAAGTATATATATATATATATATATAGTAGAAAAGTATATATATATATATATATAGTAGAAAAGTATATATATATATATATATATATATAGTAGAAAAGTATATATATATATATATATATAGTAGAAAAGTATATATATATATATATATATATATATATATATAGTAGAAAAGTATATATATATATATATATATATAGTAGAAAAGTATATATATATATATATATATATATATATATATATATAGAAGAAATTTAAGTATATATGTATATATAGAGATATAGTAAAAATGTAAGTATATATAAATATATATATATATATGTATATATATATATACTTAAATTACTAATACAAGACTCACATGAAAACCACGGCTGATAGGTAATAATGATAAACTAAAAAAGCATTAAAAAAAAACAATTTATCAAAAAAAAGCATCAATGTAAAAAACATTGAAATGAAAGATAAATCATGGGTTGTGTTGTTTATATAAAAAAATGACAATGAAAGAAAAAGAATTAAAATGCAATTCACAGTTGACCTAACAAAGACCTCGACAAATTCAATATTGAATAATGGAGATGAAGATTGATGAGTTTTAAAAAAGACCTTCCTATATATAAAGTTTCTATTTATCTACTTCCCACGGAGCAGAATGTGACACAAGGTCGGAAAGTGGGAGTCTCAGTACTCTAGAGGAAGAGTACTTTGAGGAACTTTAAAAAAATGCCTGGGCAGCCCTGTCGGCATTCCCTGGTAGGGGCGCCTCGGGCAGTAAGCAATAAACTTACCCTTCACCAAAGAGGGGAGGCGAAGCCTGGGAGGGTGGACCTCCTAGAACTGCACAGGACAGACCCATAGACCGGCGTAAATCAAGCCCCGAAGGCCAAGACAATACCAGTCTATGGGGTGCAGTATCCATCGGAACAGATACTACACTTTGATCTTGGCCAAAAGGCCAAATGTGTTATATTTATTTACTCCTCTGCAGGAGTTAGGCACAAGGCCAGTTTTATCTTACTCCCACAAGTAAGATTTGACCACAGCTTGGGTCGAGTAAGTGGGGTTAAAAGTGAGGTGAGCACTCTGGCCATTTAAAAATTGCCTGGGCAGCCCCGTCGGCATTCCCCGGTAGGGGCGCCTCAAGCAGTAAGCAATAAACTTACTCCTCCCCAAAGAGGGGAGGCGAAGCCTGGGAGGGTGGACCTCCTAGAACTCCACAGGACAGGGTGCAGTATCCATCGGAACAGATACTACACTTAAATGTGTTATATATTAACACCTTAAAAGAATGCAATTATCATCGGCTGGCTGTTGATAAATTTGCGCAAAGAAATGATTCCAACATTTTGTTTTAAAAAAAATTTTTTTTGATAAAACAAAAAGTGGATATTGTCTGTTCTTTTAGACCCGTCGGAAGGCGCCTTTTTCGGTTCGGGCAGCAGCACCGTGGAACAGGCTGCCAGAATCCGTTGTCTACAGACGACCAAACAGTTCAAGGCAGCGGTGAAAGCATCGTGGCCACTATTCTTCTTTTTTTTTTTTTGCAAACTTCGCCATTTAGGGATGTGTCAACGAAACTTGTTGTGGTCGAATCACGCATATATATATATATATATATATATATATATATATATATATATATATATATATATATATATATACATATATATATATATATATACATATATATATATATATATACATATATATATATATATATATATATACATATATATACATATATATGAAATTAAATACTGTCTTGTTTTTAAATTCCCGAAACAGTTTTTCATGGTAAACAACTGATGATCCCTTAAAATAGTGTTAGAAACTAACTAATATAATAACTGTAAAAAATAAATTGACTTACATGAGTGATTTTCCACTGGAAGACTTGAGACTATAGGTTTTTTTTTGTTTTGTTTTTTTAATATATATTTTTTTTTATATAGTTTTAATGGTTGAGAAACTTCCGAGACTATATATATATATATGTGTGTGTGTGTGTGTGTATAAAATAAATATATATATATATATATATTAACAAAAAATACGTCCATCTTAATCACTTAGGAAGTGAGACAATCGAAATAATAGTAAGCAAAATAACAACGAACGCTACAATCACCAATAAAAATAATTACATAAAAATACATTAAATATTTAGGTGATAAAAATCGTACATATTTCTAGACAGAGCGTTTTGGTCCAGTAGTAGAACGCTGGACTACAGACATCAATATCGAAGGTTCGATCTCTGTCTAAGTTAGCCATGCTGATGACGGCTGTGATGGATTACTTTTATGTACGTATAAAATAAATAAATAAATATATATTAACGAAAAATATGTCCTATGAAGTTAAGGGCGACTAATAATCCAATTTTCTGCATCTTAATCACTTAGGAAAATGAGACAATCGAAATAATAGTAAGCAAAATAACAACGAACGCTACAATCACCAATAAAAATAATTACATAAAAATACATTAAATATTTAGGTGATAAAAATCGTACATATTTCTAGACAGAGCTTCTTGGTCCAGTGGTAGAACGCTGGACTACAGACATCAATATCGAAGGTTCGATCTCTGTCTAAGTTAGCCATGCTGATGACGGCTGTGATGGATTACTTTTATGTACGTATAAAATAAATAAAAAATATATATATTAACGAAAAATATGTCCTATGAAGTTAAGGGCGACTAATAATGCAATTTTCTGCATCTTAATCACTTAGGAAAGTGAGACAATCGAAATAATAGTAAGCAAAATAACAATTGCAATCACATAAAAATACATTAAATATTTAGGTGATGAAAATCGTACATATTTCTAGACAGAGCGTCAAATTAAAACATATTCAGGAAAGATATCCAAGAGGTTGATTGACCTCCAGGTATTGAGTAACAGTCCAAAAGCGAAAAAATTGAAAGAACTGAAAAACCGAAAAAGTTATCCAGTCGGGAAATGCGTCCGCAATCGATGCAGTAACTTACAGTGAAAAATGCGTCCAATGTCTATGTTAATTAATACAATGATAAATGAATCAAATCAAATAAAAGTTCAATAAACTCACTTTGTGTTGAAATCATAAAGTTCAAAATTCAGGATTCAAATGATTTGATCGGAGTAGCACAAACCAAAATTCGATATCTTGGATATCTTTCCTGACTATGTTTTAATTTGTATGACTTGGATGGATTTTATAACTTTAACAAATAAATATTTTTTTGGCTTGATATATTTGATGTGTTATGTACTTTTATGTATTTTTGTATGTATTTTTATATATTTTCAAAGTGTAATTTCATCATCTGCAGTAACGTAACTGCGGTAATGGTCCTCTGAGGAGAAGAATTATCTTTGAAAACTCATGAGTTAAGGACTTTCAGTTACTTTGCCTGAATTTTGAATTCTAATAAAATTTGATTCGCACCTTATTTTATTATTTCATTTTATATTATGCTATTAATGCTCTATCCAGTATATTGAGCTTCAGTCTTTATCCGGATGTTTCACTAATTAAAAGATATTAGTTGCCTCTTATATCTTTTGTTGGATTAACTTCATATATATATATATATATATATATATATATATATATATATATATAATGTGTGTGTGTCTTATGCTTGACTTAAAAGTCAGAGAAGACAAATAAGCGATTTATTTGCTATATTTTCTAAATAAAAAAAGTATGCCCCCCTCGTTTTAACCTTTTGCTCAAAAAGGTCTTGTGAGCTCACTTATTTTGTTTCTGCTAAAAAAATATTTTATATTCTAGTGATAGGTTTGTGGGTTGGGCTGGCATCTCAGGTCAAAGAAAAAAACCTCACACACACTAATATATATATATATATATATATATATATATATATATATATATATATATATATAATGTGTATGGGGTGGGAGTCATATGACAGATTACCGATAGACGTTTTATGGTGAAAAATATCTCTGCCTATGGAACTGTGGCCTGCCATCTTAACCGATCGCTTCATCTTGTGAAACAATAAATAAATGAATAATATAAATATGTTTTTGAGTTGAGACAAAAGAAAGTAAAGAAAGAAAATAATAAAAGGTTTAAAGATAGAAAGTAAATATATACTAAAATGTTACGATAAGAGTTCATGTATCTCTCTCTCTCTCTTTCTCTCTCTCTTGTATGTATGTGTATATATATATATATATATTTTATTCATTACAAACATTTACAAAAATCTGCGACACTGGCATGTCGATGTTATCGATCAACAGCTGTAAAATATATTTATATATATATATATATATATATATATATATTCATGTATCTCTCTCTCTCTCATATGTATATGTATATATATATATATATGATTATTTTTATTCATTACAAACATTTACAAAATCTGCGACACTGGCATGTCGATGTTATCGATCAACAGCTGTTAGTAGCTGAGATCTCACCAGGAAGAATTAAAATCCGATCCTTACCTTCTCAAATATGATTTGAGGATCGGATTTTAATTCTACACTGGTTGCCTTAACAAGGCTTGAGAATCTAGTCCACCCTAGTATTCCACCCATATATATATATATATATATATATATATATATATATATATATATATAGGCATTTTAGCCTAAAGATTTCCCCTGGGGATGAAACGTGGGAACCTCTGTGTAGCTTAATTACCATAAATATATTTTCATAGCTTTCTACCTAGCTCTACTTACGTACCGAGCACTGTTGAAGTAAATACTGAAAACTGATAAATAAAAAAAATTATATCTCATAAAATTTTATGTGGATACATGTAATAGTTTATATATATATATATATATATATATATATATATATATATATATATATATATATATATATAATGTGTGTGTGTGTGAAAAAATGACAGACTGAAAACAAGTTAAAATGCAGGAGAAATATATATATATAAACTATTACAAGCTATAAGTGCATAGACACAGAATCCACAGCGCGTGGAGACTGGCTGTTTTGAGCCTTGCGTTCGTTAGACCAAGTGAACTTTCACATGGTGTGTTTCCTTTTGACGAACACAAGACTAGAAAGAAACAGTCACCATGTGCTCTTGATAGTATCCTTACACACTTCAAACTTAAATAAACATACGCTCTATCAGCGATATTGAGTATTCCCCTTCACAAATATAGTAAATATTATTACACAACAATGGATCAATGCATGCAATTTGGGATCACTTCTGATTTTTTATTAATAAAGTTATCCTTAAAGATTATAATACTCTATAAATTGTGTTTCGTAATTTTTTAGATGAGGGTTGATAATTTGTAGAATTTCGTATATTCGGACTTCTGTTCTCATCTTGGGTGGTTTTATCACAACGTTTCGGCCGATGTAATGTAAAGGTTGAAGGTTCAATCCTCAGTGCGGGCGATACGAAGAATTGCGAATTACTTAAGACTTCTTCCACGTCATGGCAGATGGAACGAGAGCATGCTACCCCCGTGAAATTAATAAAGTGTTCCGTTCGAAATTCCGTCCAGATTCCCGAGTTTGACAGAAAGATTCTCAAGTTCGACAAGATACACCTGAAGAAGGTCGGAGGTTACATCGGACAAAACGTTGTGATAAAAACACCCAAGATGAGAACAGTAGTCCGAATATACAAAATTCTACAAACTATACATTGTATTTCTTAAAATTTCCAAGGTGTGTATTACCTTGCTATAACAAACACTTTAAATTTGTAAGAACTGTTCCTTTCATCTAGTTCCTTATATGCTTGGCTATTGATAATGTGCTCTCAGTAGAAACATCTGATGGCCTTTTTTTCTAGAGGAATTCATGTGATTATTATACCTGGTTTTGAATTGACTACCCATATCTCATACGTATTTTCTTAAGATAGCATTTGTAAACTATTTTTTAAATCAGACAATTTCCCTTTAACCGGTATTCATTTGAACGTCTACAGTTTCATTGAAATGTTAGGGATGGATTATTACTGAGGTTTATTATATTCTTATTTATCTTAGGGTTAGGGTTATAAAGTCGTGGTGTATTAGGGTTTAGGATTAGGGTTAGGGTTATAAAGTCGTGGTGTATTAGGGTTTAGGATTAGGTTTAGGGTTATAAAGTCGTGGTGTATTAGGGTTTAGGATTAGGTTTAGGGTTATAAAGTCGTGGTGTATTAGGGTTAGGATTAGGTTTAGGGTTATAAAGTCGTGGTGTATTAGGGTTTAGGATTAGAGGTATATGATACGGTGACCCACAAGACACTATTACTGAATGTAGTCAAAATGGTAAAAAGACGCAGCAGTCGTCCGGATTATTCAATTACTGCTCACTAACTGGGAGTTTTTCATTGAAATTGATAGAAAGTAAAGCCAGTAAAGACCTCAGAAAACGGACTCTGCCAAGTATCAGTCTTTGTGCCTACATATATACTAATGCAATTATTGTTGTGGTGAGATTCCGTGAAGATAATTTAATAGTATTTCTGTTAATTATTCTACCTAGTTTCATTATATTTGTTATGAAAAGAAAAATAAGAGAAGAAAAGAAAGAAAAAGAAGGAAAGTAAAGAAATGAAAAAAACAACAGAAGAACAGAACGAAGAAAAGAAAAAAGAAAAATCTTTAAAATGAACCCCTGCGCAAAAATATTACTGCATAATATATCTTCATTTTATTTTTATCATCGGTCATCTGATAAATATCGAAGTATATATTTTTAACAACTGATTTTTCTTTTTGTAATTAATAATTCTTTGTCAAATCTTTTCATCCAGACTGGCTGCTGACAGCACCAGACCCCCCGTCTCTCTTTTTTTTCGGTCTGACTGCTGATGAAGACACTAACCAACACGTGCACGCTCGTACACACACTATACGGTATGTAAGACGTTCACTTGACACATCCTTCTCCGACTTTGTCGTACACATTCTCATGGACACAATTTCAAAGCAATCCATTTCATGTTTGCAAAGAATAAATATTATATGCATATTTTATTGTTTCCTTGTTACTTTGTTTCTTTCATAAATGCTTGTATTTGAACATGTGTATAGAGTGTTTGGTTGTTTTATTTCGCGGCATATCAACCCTTTTCGGGTTACTTAACGCCGAATCCCATCATTTTGGCAAAAGTGTTTATGCTTCAATTTGTTTATGTCTTCAAATATTTCTTTTGTTTGGTTGTTTTCTAGAGGAAAATTGTTGCTTTTGTTTTTGCAGAACATGATTGAGTTTTACAAGAAGAAAGGAAAAAACTATAACATCAATGTTTGGTGCATTTTGGTCAGACAGCCTGATCTGTTTAGCACCAGGGAACATGTATATAGGAAATTCCCTTCGCCTTGTGCTAATCTTTTGTAAAAATAAATCGTTACTGAAGTACATCCCTTGTTTTTGTTTTTTTTTGTTTTAACATTTAAATTAAATACAAAACAAATTAAATACAAAACTTTTAAGGTACAAATAAAAATGTAAATAACATTAAAATAAAAATGTGTACAAAATCACGGAATATTATGTATATAATAGTAGTTGTACATTTCAATACAAAATTTGAATATTTTTAAATATATCCTGGATCCGCCGACCCTATAAACTCTAACCATAATATACCACGACTTTATAACCCTACCCCTAATACACCACGACTTTATAACCCTAACCCTAATACACCACGACTTTATAACCCTAACCCTAATACACAACGACTTTATAACCCTAACCCACCACGACTTTATAACCCTAATACACCACGACTTTATAACCCTAACCCTAATACACCACGACTATATAACCCTAACCCTAATACACCACGACTTTATAATCCTAACCCTAATACACCACTTTATAATCCTAACCCTAATACACCACGACTTTATAACCCTAACCCTAATACACCACTTTATAATCCTAACCCTAATACACCACGACTTTATAATCCTAACCCTAAATCCTAATACACCACGACTTTATAACCCTAACCCTAATACACCACGACTTTATAAACCTAATACACCACGACTTTATAATCCTAACCCTAATACACCACGACTTTATAATCTTAACCCTAATACACCACGACTTTATAACCCTAACCCTAAACCCTAATACACCACGACTTTATAACCCTAACCCTAAACCCTAATACACCACGACTTTATAACCCTAACCCTAAACCCTAATACACCACGACTTTATAACCCTACCCCTAAACCCTAATACACCACGACATTATAACCCTAACACACCACGACGTTATAACCTCAACACACCACGACGTTATAACCCTAATACACCACGACTTTATAACCCTAACCCTAATACACCACGACTTTATAATCCTAACCCTAAATCCTAATACACCACGACTTTATAACCCTAACCCTAATACACCACGACTTTATAACCCTAATACACCACGACTTTATAATCCTAACCCTAATACACCACGACTTTATAATCCTAACCCTAAACCCTAATACACCACGACTTTATAATCCTAACCCTAAACCCTAATACACCACGACTTTATAATCCTAACCCTAAACCCTAATACGCCACGACTTTATAACCCTAATACACCACGACTTTATAATCCTAACCCTAAACCCTAATACACCACGACTTTATAATCCTAACCCTAAACCTAATACACCACGACTTTATAACCCTAACCCTAATACACCACGAATTTATAACTCTAACCCTATACCCCAATACATCACGACTTTATAACCCTAACCTTAATCCTAAACCCTAATGCATCACGACTTTATAAGCCTAACCTTAACCCTAATACACCACGACTTTATAACACTAACCCTAATCTTAACTCTAAATCCTAATACACCACGACTTTACAACTATTTTGTTAAACTTCCCATTTCTTGATTAATCAGACACAACTCGTCATGAATTAGATCCCGTGTTTGTTGTAGTTTTGTTGTTTTAATATTTAAATTAAATACAAATAACATTAAAATGACAAAATAACAATTTAAATAACATAAAATACAAAATATGTATAAAAACATAAAATATTATGTATATTCGTAATGCTTTTATATAGGGTACGAAAAGTTAAAATTTAGCAGTTTTCTGGAGATTTTTTGGTTCCGACCTAGCGGTTTCTTTTTTATTTTATTTTTTATCTCAGTTGGCAACACTGACCAAATGCAATTCATTTGAATGTTTGAAAACGGATTAGTCGATCACATAGTCAGCGTGGGTGTCTATTGCACAACTTGTGACACCCACCCGCCCACCCTCAAGGGAGTGGAAGGCATCAGCTATCGGATCTACTTGAATAAAAAACGCGTTAATATTATTTGGAAATGTGTGAACCTATAACCCCTTCTTCCAGCTAGAGAAAAAGAGAATGGAATGAAAAGAAGGAAAAGGAAGGGAAAAACAAAGAAAGGAATGAAAAAAAGGGGGAGAAGGAAGGAAATGACAAAAGGAGGAAATAAAAGAAGGATCTCACAACGAAAGATAAAGAAAGAAAAAAGAGAAATGAAAAAGGAAGGAAAATAACTGAATGAATGAAGAAAGTCAGAAAGGATAAAACATTTTATAAAAAGCGCGGGGAAAAAAGCGATAGCGGGGAAAAAGCGCGGGAAAAAAACGCGAAAAGAGGAAAGAAAGAAAGGAAAGAAAGAAAAGAAAGGAAGAAAACATTTTATAAAAAGCGCGGGGAAAAAAGCGATAGCGGGGGGAAAGCGCGGGAAAAAACGCGAAAAGAGGAAAGAAAGAAAGGAAAGAAAGGAAGAAAAGAAAGAAAGAAAAGAAAGATAGGTAGAACTCGAAAAAAAAGTGCCTACAAAACTATAAATGGATGGATAAAACATTTTATAAAAAGCAGGGGGCGGAAGCGGGGCCTAAAAGCAAGGGGGAAAGCGCGGGAAAAAAGCGATAGCGCGGGGAAAAAAACGCGAAAAGAAAGGAAGGAAGAAAAGAAAGAACTCGCAAAAAAGTGCCTACAAAACTATAAATGGATGGATAAAACATTTTATAAAAAGCGGGAGGAAAAAAAGGGAGGGAAAGCGCGAGAGGGGGGTGAAAAAGCGCGGGAAAAAACGCAAAAAAAAACGCCAAAAGAGTAAAGAAAGAAAAGAAGAAAATACAGAACTCGAAAATAAAAAAAATAAAAATGAACTCAAAAAAAAAAAAAGAAGAATGTGAAAGTAAATTAAAAATAGAACGAACGAAGAAATAATCTTATATGAAAAAGAAAAACTGTCCCCCCCAAATCAAAAAGAAACATGCAAAAGGTATAGGCGAGGGAGGAGGGGGAAGAATGAATGAATTTGAAAAAAATAAATAATAATAATTAAAAACAAAATGGCGCCGAGTAGGGAATCTATAAAATCGCTAGCAAGAAAAGAGCGAGTCGGTCGGTCGGTCGGTATATATAACAGCGACATCGAACGCAACATCTGCCTTGTACGTACGTACTTCAGCCCAAGCTGAGAATAAGCAACGGACACTCAGGGGTGCGAGAGGGGGGTGGATGTAGAGCATGGAAGGCATGGGAAAGGGGATAATCGGAGGGAGGAGGTATACAGAGGAAGGAAAGCTCATCGTCATCTTGCCTCCCCCCTCCTCTCGCCATACGTTGGTCCAAACAGCGGTGAAGGTACCGAAGACCCCCGACTTCTAGATACAAGGAAATTAACTCCGCAGTACATTTCACACTTGAATGATCAACGTGAATGCCTTTAACAGTCTAGTCAGAGGCGTGCCAAATGAAACATATATCAACGCTCTCAAACTCTCCCCGTCCTCGGCACCCCCTTCAACAATTTTTGACCGGGGATCCCTGAAAAGGACTATAAAACAGATGTCGGGGGCCGCCAGCGGGCGGGGATTTTGTGCAAAGGGGGGATAGAATCAGTTAACTGTTAATTGCAAAGCAGCCTAAAAAAATGGTAAAACCCCAAGAAGGGTGCCGAACTGTGGCGTGGTTACTTTGTTTGGTTAGTTGACCGGGTGAGGAGCAGTGTTGCCAATTTAGCTGTTTTTCCGCTAGATCTGTGGAGCAGAATCTAGCCAGTAAAATTGGAATCTAGCCAGTAAAATTTGGATCTAGCGGAATCTAGCTAGTAAAATTTGGATCTAGCGGAATCTAGCTAGTAAAATTTAGATCTACGGGAATCTAGCCAGTAAAATTTAAATCTAGCGGAATGTGACTAGTAAAATTTGGATCTGGCCGAATCTAGCCAGTAAAATTGGAATTTAGCCAGTAAAATTTGGATCTAGCAGAATCGTGCCAGTAAAATTGGAATCTAGCCAGTAAAATTTGGCATCTAGCCAGTAAAATATGGATCTAGCCAGTAAAATATGGATCTAGCGGAATCTAGCCAATAAAATTTGGATCTAGCGGAATCGTGCCAGTAAAATTTGGATAAAGCCAGTAAAATCTGGATCTAGACAGTAAAATCTGGATCTAGCCAGTAAAATTTGGATCTAGCAGAATCTAGCCAGTAAAATTTGGAATCTAGCCAGTAAAATTGGAATCTAGCCAGTAAAATTGGAATCTAGCCAGTAAAATCGTGATCTAGTGGAATCTAGCCAGTAAAATTTGGATCTAGCCGAATCTAGCCGGTAAAATTTGGATCTAGCGGAATCTACCAATAAAATTTGAATCTAGTAAAATCTAGCCAGTAAAATTTGGATCTAGCGGAATCGTGCCAGTAAAATGTGAATCTAGCGGTATCTAGCTAGTAAAATTTGGAATCTAGCGGAATCTAGCCAGTAAAATTTAGAATCTAGCCGGTAAAATTTAGAATCTAGCCAGTAAATTTAGAATCTAGCCAGTAAATTTAGAATCTAGCCAGTAAATTTGGATCTAGCGGAATCTAGCCAGTAAAATTTGGATCTAGCCATTAAAATCTAGATTTAGCGGAATCTAGCCAGTAAAATTTGGAATCTAGCCAGTAAAATCTGGATCTAGCGGAATCTAGCCAGTAAAATTTGGATCTAGCTGAAATCTAGCCAGTAAAATTTGGATCTAGCTGAATCTAGCCGATAAAATTTGAATCTAGCGGCTACCTAGCTTTTTTCTCCTGCAAAATCAGTAAAATTTCGTTTTCCACCCACGCAACCACAATTTCAGATTTCAGTTAACCTAATATATATATATATATATATATATATATATATATATATATATATATATATATATAATTATATTTTTCAAAGTAAATATTACTTATTTTTACCTACAGACATCGATGCTTCATGCTTACGCAATCTCCAGTGTAGGGATGTTAATTCACGTTGGTCGGAGGGCTTGAACCCGGTTTTTACAAATCGCCACTGATTTGCAGTTGATTATATATATTTATATATATATATATAGGGTGGGCAAAAATAAGGGTCCTATTTTTAAAAATTCATAACTTTTTTATTTATTGATTTTTTTTTTTTTTTTTTTAGAATAAGTAAAGGACCCCTTCCGAAGCAAGCATGAGCCGTATTAGCCCTAAGGAACGTACCCTCATTTAGAAAACATTATTTTTGCTTAAAAAACTCAAAACAGTGTAAAAAACAATACTTTAGTTTTTGTAAGTTTTAAGAAGTGTTTTTCGGCTAAAATTTGTTTTGTTTATTTCAAAAAATCTCGGAAGGGTCAGTCTACACACACATAAAGTTTGGTGAGTTTAACTTTTATTTTGTGGATATTATTCAAATTCAAGTTATTCAAATTTAAAGATATAACCCTTATTTTGGCCCACCCTGTATATATAGTTTTGAAAGGTTCATACATTTTTTAAGCATCTGAATGAAATTTAGTAAAAAAGAAGTGTGGTAAATTAACTACCATCAAAGCTGGTAATAGATGCAATATTTAATTTTATTT
Organism: Sepiola atlantica; assembly: GCA_963556195.1. Lineage (NCBI taxonomy): Eukaryota > Metazoa > Mollusca > Cephalopoda > Sepiida > Sepiolidae > Sepiola > Sepiola atlantica. The sequence goes on along the minus strand of OY744551.1, from coordinate 53,037,827 downwards.
AAAAGAAAAGACAAAATCGCACCGATTGTTTTTCTTTTTTTTTCCATAAACTGTCATTTCATACGAGAGTGGAAAAAAAAACGACATCTCACTCGCCGGCTAACATCAACTGAAGCTGGTTTCCCAATTACATCGGAATTTCAAACACACTGATGAGGCTAATATTATTAGCGAAATATATGTATAACTATAAACTATTAAAAAAAAATGACAGTTTATAGAAAAAAAGAGAAAAAAAATCGGTTTCGATTTTGTCTTTTCTTTTAAATAAAATTAAATATTGCATCTATTACAAGCTTTGATGGTAGTTAATTTACCACACTTCATTTTTTACTATATATATATATATATATATATATATATATATATATATATATATATATATATATATATTTAAACATCATTAAAAATAACAGAACTCGTCTCTTTAGTTAAACCTATTTTAATCTTTTCATTCTTTCTAGTGATTTTCTTTGTGTTAAAATAAAAAAAAATCGATAAAAGTTCCGTACGTGTCACTAACGTTTTCGATTCCTCTTCGAATCATCTTCAGGTGTTGATGGCAAAATGGACTAAAAAGCTGGTGAAAAGAAGAGAATTTTTTTAAAGACATCCGAGAGACGCGCACGTGCAACAACGTCTTGCAATGTGCGCGTCTTTCCGATGTTTTTTTTTTTTTAAGTCATACATAAAAACAAAATTGAAAGAAAAAGTGATTGATTCTTCAAGCAGGGAGCTATACACTTCGACTGTGACAAAACAGGGATCCGAGCGTTGGTGGTGAAAAAAGGGGAGTTTGGTGTTAGAGGTGTTAAAACCAAACACGTACCACCGCCTTTTGGCTAAGATCAAAGTGTAGTATCTGTTCCGATGGATACTGCACCCCATAGACTGGTATCGTCTTGGCCTTTGGGGCTTGATTCACGCCGGTCTATGGGTCTGTCCTGTGCAGTTCTAGGAGGTCCACCTTCCCAGGCTCTGTCTCCCCTCTTTGGGGAGGAGTAAGTTTGTTGCTTACTGTTTGAGGCGCCCCTACCGGGGAATGCCGACGGGGCTGCCCAGGCAATTTTTAATGGCCAGAGTGCTCACCTTCTCGGGCGCTAGCTTTTCGAGCTCCACTTTCCCGACCCGAGCTTGGGTCACATCTTACCTGTGGGAGTAAGATAAAACTGGCCTTGTGCCTAACTCCTGGGGAGAAGGTAAATAAATACTCTTTTGGTCAGAATCTTTACAGACGATGATGAAGAAGAACAGGCGGCAATATAAGATGCCCCCCCCCCGCTCCCGCTAAATGCAGATGGTCTGTCACACTTTCCAGTATCACTCTTTAAATATAAGTCTGTCAACGAATTGACCTTGGGACGGGGCATGCTTCCCGCTCTTTTACGCTCACCTATCAATTTACGGATCTCGAACAAGCACTTTTTTTTTTCTCAATCTTATTTTTCTCTATATTTTTGCTGGGGATTAGAGTTAGGGGTTGGGGATGGGGCATCCTACTGCACCCACCGTTGACTATTGATTTAGAGTGGAATTCATTTCAGACGGCAGAATAGTTTGAGTTGCCATTTCAGTAGTTCTCAACCTTTTTAACCCTGAACTCCTTTTATCACGTATCATAATTATATTCCCCCTTTCAAGAAATGTCAGACTCAAAATGTGAATTCATACTATCAATAATAACTAATACTATTAATAATAACTAATACTATTAATAATAACTAATAATAACAATACTAACATACTGTTTTTGTTTTTTTGTGGCCCTGACTCCAGTTTGTGTCTGCTAATCTGTGGTCCCCCCCCTTGAAACCCTGACCCTTGTGCTATTTACTTTCCAATGTAAGTCTTTCTAATGCTTTCTTTAAATTTCAATAAGATAGGACTGAATTATGGCAAGTTGAAAAATAAAAGAATGTCTTCAAGAAGAAAATATAAACACTAAACTTGACTTTGTTTTTTTGTTTGTTTTTGTTTTTTAAATATTATTACTTTGAGAGAGAAAAGGAAAAAAGAAAATACAAGAAAAAAGAAAAAACAAGAAAAAGGAAAAAAGGGGAAAAAAAAAACAAGAAAAAACAAGAAAAAAGAAAGAAAGAAGAAAAACGAAAGAAAAACGAAAGGAAAAAAATAAGAAAAAAGAAAGAAAAAAAAACAAGAAAGAAAGAAAAAAGAAAGAAAAAAAACAAGAAAGAAAGAAGAAAGAAAAAAAACAAGAAAGAAAGAAGAAAGAAAAAACACGAAAGAAAAACGAAAGAAGAAAAAAGAAAGAAAACGCCCCAAACTGAAGGAAAGAAAAACGTCTAAATCGTTAAAGACAGCGGAAAGGGGGGGGGGAGAAAAGCAAACGTCTCATTATGGAAATAGATTTACGTTCTCCCGTTCCTTATTCATCAGACATACTTTTATGTGACGGTACCGATATATATATATTTATATTTATAAATAAATACACATTGCTCTTCATCATAGAAGTCGAGAATTGCTTACAATAGGTGTTGTGTTTCGACATAAAAAAAAAACACCTGAAAGGCTTGATATGCCGTCAAAAAGGACGGACGAGACCCTTGGTGGCTGTAATTCTTAACCATTTAAAAATACATGTTTCACGGTTGGGGTTGGGGGTCATAAAACTGAGGGATGAAAGGGTGAGAGTCCCGGGCGAGTAACAAGGGGTGGCGGAAGGTCGCAGTCGGAAGGCCTGGAGAGGTTGACAAAACTTGGATAGGTGGGGGGGGGGCGTGCAAGCGGAAGACGCGGCACGAACAAGCGCCGAGAAGAGCAAGATGGCAATCATCTTTTGGGGATGGCATTCAAAAACCGTAATCACGGGAGAGGGGGAGTAGGGGAGAGAGGGGAGCGAGGGGAGGGAATTATTTATTGACGTGATCATCGAAGCGTAGTAAATGAATCGCGGACAACGCTTCTCGATAACAAAAAAAAAACAAAAAAAAAACGGAGTCAGATTTTTTGGGGGGCGGGGGGGAGTAGGAAACGGATGGGTGTCTAGGTGTGGAAGATTATCAAGTATTGAAAGAGAATGAAAACTTGTGGGCACTGTGAATTTAGCGGCAGGGGGGGGGATTCTGAAGGGTAACATATGCAAATGAGAAGGTGGTAAAAGAACAAAACCAGCCGGAGAAGGGGAGGGGGATATTCTAAAGTTGCGACTATTCAATCTGCGCGATGTAGCAGTTACATGAGTGAACTATTTTCTATCGGTCTACGTGACCGGCAGTAAGTAGTGACTCCGTTTGAAGATTATGTCACCATCGCCTCTTCACTGCACGAGATTCATACGCAATGAATCGTGTTTTGGCGCGAACACAAGCCACGTGATGAGCGGAGATCTCCAGTTCCAGTCTTTCTTTCAAACAGACAAGACGCATATTCCTGTGCTCTTTACCAAGCCCGCGGTAGGCGAGTTGACGAACTCCAGGATAACGTTATTTCTTCTTTGTCAACATTAACCAACCCATTGTACAACCTTAATTCTGTTCCTGTGTTTCCGGTAAATAAATCTGCACACCTCTTTAGTTGTGACGCCATTTTTAAAATTTATTTCGTGTGGAATGGTGATCCCGTTTTGTTTATTTTATTTCAGTCAGATTCGGCCAGACGTATTACTCTTCCAAGTAAGTCGTCATTCTGATTTTCTTCTCGATCTGAACTCGATACTAAAATTGTCTCTCTCAGCTAAAGACACAAGGTCGGTTTTTAATGCGAAGAAAATCCAGCCCACCACCACCACCACAAAAAAGGGGCTACTCTGGATCGGGACAAAAATTTAAATTGTCTCAGTCTAGAAAGATTTCTCCTTCACTGACTGAAAACAGAAACGTTTAAGTGTAGTATAGGAACAGATACTGCGGTCCAACCCACAGCAAAAAAAAGAAGGCAAAGATGACACATAAACTGTCCCGTTGTTTTGGACGCGAGGCACAGCGGATAAATGTGTTGATTAACAGTTACAAGTGACAGCCCCTATTTATCTGCCTCCCTACGAGGACACAGTTAGACACAAGGTCGGTTTTTGATGTAGAGAAATCTAGCCGTCTCCCCCCCCCCCAAAAAAAAAGAGGCGCTCTGGATTGGGGCAAAACATAAAATTGCCTCAGTCTAGAAAGATTTCTCCTTCACTGACTGAGGACAGAACAGGTGAAGGGTGGTATCACAAAAGATACTACACTTTGTTCCTAGCCAACAAACTTAAGAATGACAAACCGACGAAAATGCTATTTCAAAATTAAGCGTATCAGGCCGATTACAATTCTATTTCAAACTTACGTGTAACAGACCGACGAAAATTTTATTTCAAATTTAAGCGTATCAGACCGACGAAAATGCTATTTCAAACTTACGTGTAACAGGCCGAGGAAAATGCTATTTCAAACTTACGTGTAACAGGCCGAGGAAAATGCTATTTCAAACTTACGTGTAACAGGCCGAGGAAAATGCTATTTCAAAATGAAGTGTATCAGGCCGACGAAAATGCTATTTCAAAATGAAGTGTAACAGGCCGAGGAAAATGCTATTTCAAAATGAAGTGTAACAGGTCAACGAAAATGCTATTTCAAACTTACGTGTAACAGGCCGAGGAAAATGCTATTTAAAAATGAAGTGTAACAGGCCGACGAAAATGCTATTTCAAAATGAAGTGTAACAGGCCGACGAAAATGCTATTTCAAACTTACGTGTAACAGGCCGAGGAAAATGCTATTTCAAAATGAAGTGTAACAGGCCGACGAAAATGCTATTTCAAAATGAAGTGTAACAGGCCGACGAAAATGCTATTTCAAATTTAAGCGTATCAGGCCGATTAAAATTCTATTTCAAACATATGTGTAACAAGCCGACGAAAATGCTATTTCAAACTTACGTGTAACAGGCCGAGGAAAATGCTATTTCAAAATGAAGTGTAACAGGCCGATTAAAATTCTATTTCAAACATATGTGTAACAGGCCGACGAATATTCTATTTCAAACTTACGCGTAACAGACCGACAAAAATGCTATTTACAACCTCAGCATGTTAGACCGACAATCGTTCTATTTCAAACTGAAGTGACAGACAATCTATCTACGAACGGACAGACGGTGCCTCTCGTAGAGATACGAGGACTCATCTACAAGGGGATCGGGGTAGTGATGGGATTTGGGTGGCTGGTTTCTAGATGTAGTGGAAGGGTGCTTTTGAGGGGTGGTTGGGTGACGGTTTGGGTTGAAGACATGGCAAGCGACAGATGTCAACGTGAGCAAGGCCGGCACTTTTACTGATTGGGTCGGAACAAGGAGGAGGAAGAGGAGGAGGAAGAGCGATTACGTCGGTATCCCATCCTCCACAGCATCAACGATTCTTTCTTCATCATCTTAGAGACACTCCTTTGTAAGTGAATACATTAATATATATATATATATATATATATATATATATATATAAAATTGAAATATAAGCCAAATTAGCAATACAAGCTTTCTCAGCCTTTTGGCTAAGATCAAAGTGTAGTATCTGTTCCGATGGATACTGCACCCCATACTGGTATTGTCTGGATCTTCGGGTCTGGATTTACGCCGGTCAATGGGTCTGTCCTGTGCAGTTCTGGGAAGTGGCGCTCCCAGGCTTTGCCCCCCCTCTTTGGGGAGGATTGAGTTTAGTGCTTAATGTCTGAGGCACTCTGCCCAGGCAATTTTTTAAAAGCCCCTAGCACTCCTCCTCTGGAGTGCATTCCCACTTTCCGACCTTGTGTCACATTCTACTGTGTGGGACGTAGATAAATAGGAGCAATACAAGATTAATTTATTATTATTTATTTTTTTTACATTAATCCTATCGATTACGGAATAAAATTCCTTCTTCAGGGGTGACCAGTATTTTTTTTTTTTTTTTTTTTTTTAATATGACTCAATACTGGTCACCCCTGAAGAAGGAATTTTATTCCGTAATCGATAGGATTAATGTAAAAAAAAAAAAATAAATAATAAATTAATCTTGTATTGCTAATTTGGCTTATATTTCAATTTTATTAACTTTCCCTGCAATACTTTGAAACTTGAACGATAACCACACACACATATATATATATATATATATATATATATATATATATATATATATATATATATATATATATATATATATATATCCTTATTTAATATGTATTAAATAAGGTATACATTTCATTGAAATTGGACCTATTTGAATTTTCGGTGGACCTATGGTTTAAATTTCAATGTGTATGAGTGTGTATGGGGGGTGCCCCCTTCCACCGGGACCCTCTTAATATTATAAAAATGTGCTGAAATTTTGGGAATAGACATCAATTTTGGTCATTTATCTATAGTTTAAATTTCATTTGAATCTAGGAGAAAACAATTTTCAGTGGAGGAGGGGGTGCCGCCCGAGGACCCCAAACGTTGAAGTGATATATTTCTTATATAGCCTATGACCTTCATTGACAGGTCAGTAGTCCACATGTCAATTTTCAAGCAATTCTGTCCAGCGGTTTGGGTGAACATAAGACACAAAGATCAGGCGGACACATACACACAGAGTTACTATTTTATATATATATATATATATATATATATATATATATATATATATATATATATATATATATATATATATATACGAATCAGTGGCGATTTGTGTTCGGGGTTCGCGCCTACCGACCGTCGGGAATTAGTTCCTAGACTGAAGATTGCGTTAGCATGAAATATCGATGTCTCTAGGTATTTTAAATAATTAATATTTATTTATTAAAAATATTATTGTTTATCAGCCCCTCTCCCCACAAGGGCTGGGCACTTTCGAGTAGCTTTAATAACAAGCAGTACTAATAGCTATATGCGCGATCCGAACACCGTTTCGTAAGATCACTCTAGCTGCCTGGTAAATACGCTATTTACAGTTAAATTTACTCTATATTTACTAACTAATTGACGATGGCCCTTTGGTTAAGATCACCGACTACGAATCAGTGGCGATTTGATGTTCGGGGTTCGCGCCTACCGACCGTCGGGAATTAGTTCATAGACTGAAGATTGCGTTAGCATGAAACATCGATGTCTCTAGGTATTTTAAATAATTAATATTTATTTATTAAAAATATTATTGTATATATATATATATATATGCAATAATATTTTTTTATATATTTATATATATATATATATATATATATATATATATATGTATATATATATATATATATATATATATATATATATATATATATATATATATATATGCTTGCTAAAATTCGAAACTATTGAACTTGTTATGAATTATGGAATATGTATATTAGGCAACAGGGTGAGAAATGTGGACACATTATTATTTTTTTTGTTGTAAACCTTACCATTGAGTGGGGTGTCACCGAAATCGTATCATACTCCCAAAGAAATAAAAACCCATTAAAAATCAAAACGAATGCTATTTTCATTGCTTATACCCCTTCTTTGGACATATATATCCACAGGGTAAAAATCCGTATAATTTTACCCTGTTTATGTAATAGTGTCAAATAATAAATAGAGATATTTATTTATCACAAAAAAGTGTTATTTATACAAACATAGCTTGGCTACACATTTCGGAACATCTTTCAGTCATAGCTATAATAAGTTCGACATCCTCGGGCCAAAAAAGGGTCCGTTTTTTACGCTTTTTATATTGTATGTTTGCACAAACAAAACTTTATATATATATATATATATATAGAGAGAGAGAGAGAGAGAGAGAGAGAGAGAGAGACAGACAGAGAGAGACAGAGAGAGACAGAGATAGACAGACAATTAATCAAGTTCAGATGTATTTCTAAAATGAACGTAAAACCAATATCTTTTCAAAAGTGCTGAATACTAGGTAAGAGCTTCATAAATGTTATATAAACATTCGTGTGGCTTACACACCTGCAGCCGCGTTTCAGTGAGATCACCTCATCAGAGCCAAAATAATTATGAAAATAAATTAAGACAACAGGCAGATAAATATTCAACTGAATTTCAAACTGTTTCGGGGTATGAAGATTCCTACAAAATCTGAATAGCCATTTTATTTTGTTGAGCATGGATCCATGTTATTAAGAACAATATGTTATTCGAGTTTATTCCTTCAAAACAATAATTTATCCGGTCGGATTTATTTTCGTATAGCCGCCATTATTATTTTTTTTTAAGGGAGGTAGCTCAGATATCTTTCCCGTTCTTTGCAAAAATATAAAATTTAAGAAAAGAAAACGGCATAGTTAAAAAAAAAAAAAAAAGCTCGGCAAAATGCAAGTAAATAAACTACACATGTTTTGAGATTTGAAACACTCAATATTTGATAAAGAGGTCTTCCTCGAAATATATTATGGAACACGGTCACACACTTTAAATCACAGTGTTGAAGTCTTGCCTAATCAAGTAAGATTTGCTATATTAAAAAAAAAATTCTAAAAATTATATTTAAAAAAATCACTTGTTTTTGTCTTACTTCTCAACATATATATATATATATATATATATATATATATATATATATATATATATATATATATATGTCAACGTTTATTAGTGTGTTATAAAAATGGATATGCTAACAGTCAGAACATTCATTGAATAAGAGTTAAATTTTTCACAGAATCTAAAGACTCTATTGAAATTTTCCTTCGAGTCCATCTGGAGTCACTAGGGACAATTATCGGTTAGGTCCATGAAATAACTGAAATATATTAGAACATAAAAGAGATTCGTTTTTATAAACAGATTTTATTTTCGTTTCATAAAACAAAAACATTTTTTTTTATGGAAATCGCTCCAGACAAGGCATGAAGCCACTTGAAGGCAAGGAGCTAAAAAAAAAATACTACTTCAAGGTCTAAAATTGGAAATCGCTCCAGACAAGGCATGAAGCCACTTGAAGGTAAGAAGCTAAAAAACAAATACTACTTCAAGGTCAACAACTAGCCAACGATAAGTGTTAGATGGACAGATTTCGACCTAGAAAACAGCAATTCTTCCCCCTTCGTCAGAAACATATCACATGGAATGTGAGGACTAAAGGACAAAATAAGGGAAGTTAGTCACTTTCTACTCTCTTATTTTTTTTATTATTATTTAAAAGATAAATAAATTTGTATCAAAATTACCAAAAAATTTTTATGTTTATCTATGTATACGAATAAATGCGAAAGTTTTAGTCTCGCGTTCACAACAAACTTATGAATGAAATGTTTATTATTTAAAATTTTGGTTTCAAGGATTTGAAGTAGCGAAATTTGCGAAGCGATAGCGAGTTGGCAAAGCCAACGAGTATATAATAAAAATGCATGTATTAAGTCTGTACAAGATCAAAGTGTAGTATCTGTTCCGATGGATACTACACCCCATAGATCGGTGTCGTCTTGGCCTTCCGGGCTTGATTTACGCCGGTCTATGGGTTTGTCCTGTGCAGTTCTAGGAGGTCCACCCTCCCAGGCCCCCCCCCCCTCTTTGGGGAGGAGTAAGTTTATTGTTTACTGCCTGAGGTGCCCCTACCGGGGAATGCCGACGGGGCTGCCCAGGCAATTTTTAATGACCAGAGTGCTCAACCTTCTCGGGCGTTGGCTTTTCAAACCCCACTTTCCCGACCCGACCTTGTGTCACATCTTACCTTGTGGGAGTAAGATAAAACTGGCCTTGTGCCTAACCTCATGGAGAGGAGATAAATAATACATTAGCGATGAGAATGACATTCGCGACGCACGGACCGTCCGACCGACAAAGCCGCTTATAAAAATGCTAGGACGTACCTTTATAAATCTAAATGCAGATATCGAGCGATGGAAAGGGGGGGGGTAATTTAAAAAAAAAATTATTTTAAGGTTTTCAATTTTTTCAATTGCTCTTTCGAGTTTATGTTTAAAAAAACTATTTTTCTTTTTTTTTTTCAAATATTTTAAATGTTTTACGTTTTTGCCTACCCCCCCCCCTCCTCGTATTTTTACTTTAAAATTGTATTTTCATTTTGATTATTTAAAATTTTATTTATTCATTGTATGGCAGATGGTTTGAGAGGAAGAGTAGAAGGAGGAAGGGGAGGAGGAGGGGGAGGAGGAGGGGGAGGGGGATTGGACTCTACGACAATCATTCATTCATTCATCCGACGGTATCTTCCTGTTTCTATGAGTATTGATTTACTCCTCTCCAGGAGTTAGGCACAAGGCCAGTTTTTATCTTACTCCCACAAGTAAGATGTGACCCAAGGTCGGGTCGGGAAAGTGGGGTTTAAAAATTGCCTGGGCAGCCCCGTCGGCATTCCCCGGTAGGGGCGCCTCAGGCAGTAAGCAATAAACTTACTCCTCCCCAAAGAGGGGAGGCGAAGCCTGGGAGGGTGAACCTCTTAGAACTGCACAGGACAGACCCATAGACCGGCGTAAATCAAGCCCCAAAGGCCAAGACAATACCAGTCTATGGGGTGCAGTATCCATCGGAACAGATACTACACTTTGATCTTGACCAAAAGGCCAAGAACGTCCTGTTTCTATGAGTAGGTTATGTTAGTCTGTTACGTTTCAATTAGAAATAGAATTTCTGGCGATTGTACAGTATAATTACTATGGAAAAAAAAAGGATTTAAAAAAAACCAACAAATTTACGACAACTAACTTTCACCAAACGCAAGAAAATTTAATATTCTATCGACTTACGTAATTTTTTTTTTTTTTTTTTTAACTTTTGGAACTTTTTTTTTTAAGTGTTTTTTTTTTCAAATTTTGTATCGTTTTTTAGAAGACTTGTAAAAACGGGATTCAAGATGGCGTCGTTTCTTAACTTGAAATGAAGGTTTGCTGTCGTATTTTTAACAACCGAAAAAGCGAAAATTAAACAAAAATACAACACAAAACTGTCACCAATCGGTCAAATATTCAATGTACATATATCATGTATATTTTTAACTGTTTGACACCCTTTTTAAGTTATTATTTATTTAGAAAAAACTTTACACTATACCAAAGTAAGTCCCAGCAATATTGCCGTCCATCTTGAAAACTACGCTTGCTTGGCTAAGTAAAAGTGACGCTAACAAATGCATAAATAATAAATTTTACAATCAGTAACACACGTGAAAATTATATAGATAAGTAGAAAAGTCAATTTTCTTGCGTTTGGTAACAGTTATTGTCTATTTATTTTTGTTCACCCCTTTTTTCTCAATCGCCGAATTTCTTTGGTCTGTCATGATTCAATGTGAAACTGATTTTTATTGGTCTGTCGTTATTCAGTAGAAAATAGGATTTCTTTAGTCTGTCATGGTTCAATTTAAAACAGCATTTTCATTGGTCTGTCATGGTTCAATTTAAAACCGCATTTTCATTGGTCTGTCATGGTTCAGTAAGAAATAGGATTCCTTTAGTCTGCGATCATTCAATACGAAACAGCACGTTCATTGGTCTGTCGTAATTCAATTTGAAACAGCATTTTCTTTGGTCTGTCAAAATTTAGTTTGAAATAGCATTTTTTGATATTTAGTCTATAAGTCGGACTACCACACTTCAGTTAGAAATAGTATTTTATAGAGATACGTCCACTATCTCTATAGAAGAAGCACTATCCTTCCGTCTGTCTGTCACACATAAGTTTGAAATGGCATTTATGAGATACGTCCGCAAATCTTTCTGTTTGTCCGGCTGTTGTTTGGTTCATCCTGCTTATGTTTGAAATAGCAATTTCATCGCTATTCATGCAGATTGAATGGACGCATCTCTACAAGTGATTGAATGGACGCATCTCTACAAGTGATTGAATGGACGCATCTCTACAAGTGATTGAATGGACGCATCTCTACAAGTGATTGAATGGACGCATCTCTACAAGTGATTGAATGGACGCATCTCTACAAGTGATCGAATGGACGCATCTCTACAAGTGATCGAATGGACGTATCTCTACAAGGGTATCTACCCGTTTGTCCGTCTATCTCACTTAAGTTTCAAATAATAACATTTTCGTTGGTCTGTCATTCGTCAGTTTGAAACATCATTTTCATTGGTCTGTCACGATTCAGTTTGAAACATCATTTTCATTGGTCTGTCACGATTCAGTTTGAAACAGTATTGGTCTGCCATTCTTCAGTTTGAAATAGAATTTCTTTAGTCTGTCATACTTCAAAGTGAAATAGAATTTCTTTGGTCTGCCATGATTCAATTTGAAACAGCATTCTCATTGGTCTGTCAATTGTTTTTCATCACTAACTGCATAGATTGAATGGACGTATCTTAAGAGTATCAGCTCTTCTTCTTCTTCCTCTCTTTTTTCTTCTTCTTCCTCTCTTTTTTTCTTCTTTTTCTTCTTTTTCTTCTTCTGTTATTTTCTTCTTCTTCTTCTTCTTCTGTTATTTTCTTTCTTCTTCTTTTTTCTTTTATTATCTTCTTTTTTCTTTTATTATCTTCTTTTTTCTTTTATTATATTCTTCTTCTTCTTTTTTCTTTTATTATCTTCTTCTTCTTCTTTTTTCTTTTATTATCTTCTTCTTTTTTCTTTTATTATCTTCTTTTTTCTTTTATTATCTTCTTCTTCTTCTTCTTTTTTCTTTTATTATCTTCTTTTTTCTTTTATTATCTTCTTCTTTTTTCTTTTATTATCTTCTTCTTCTTTTTTCTTTTATTATCTTCTTCTTCTTTTTTCTTTTATTATCTTCTTCTTCTTTTTTCTTTTATTATCTTCTTCTTCTTCTTCTTCTTCTTCTTCTTCTTTTAAAGTTTAACCGAAGAAAGTAAAAGAAGGGAGTTGGGTTTCGCCCCCTGTTGACGGTAAGAGTTGCCTCCGAGGCAAGTAATCAGATAACAAATATATAAAGACAAAACAAAGGAAGATTTCAAATGTCGTTGAGTTAAAAAACGAAGAAACAGCTGGAGGAAAATAACTGTTCAACACAAACGGTTTTTGTTTTTTTATTGTTTTTGCTAAATTTTTTTCATTTTTACCGCCATTTTCACATTTATCTGTCTGTCTATCTATCAAGCAGCCGATCTGTCTGTCTGACAGACACAACCAGCGGTTTTTTTTTAATCTAGTTTTTGTTCCGCTCCAATGAACTCATTGGACAAATTAACGAGGAAATGTACGAAAGCAGTTGAGTTTCCTCCTCCTCTTTCGTTGCATCCCCCTCCCTCTGACTCCTTTTTCATTAGTCTCTCTCTCTCCCCCTCTCTCTACCTTTTCCTTTCTCTTTACCTCCCTCTCTCTCTCTCTCTCTACCTTTCCCTTTCTCTCTACCTCCCCCTCTCTCTACCTTTCCCTTTACCTCCCTCTCTCTCTCTACCTTTCCCTTTCTCTCTACCTCTCCCTCTCTTTCTCTCTCTCTCTACCTCCCCACCCTCTCTCCTCCCTCTTTCTCTCTCTCTACCTTTCTCTCTCTCCCTCTACCTCACTCTTTCTCTCTCTCTCCCTCTACTTCCCTCTCCCCTTACCTCTTTCTCTCTACCTCCCTCTTTCTCTCTCTACCTCCCTCCCCTCTCTTTCTCTTTACCTCCTCCTCTCTCTCTCCCTCTTTCTCTCTATCTCTCTCTCTCTCCTTCAAGACTTCTGGGTCATTTCTAGCGTATCAACAATAGAAATTTACAAACGCTGTTTGAGAAACACCGGCGAGATAAATGGCACCGGGTAAAAAATGGACACAAAGGGGAGAGAAGTCGGGTTGGTATCCGAGTAAAAAGGACTAAGAAGAGGAAGAAAGTTAAAGGGAAAAGTTAGGAAAGAAAGCAAATCAAAGAGAAATAGAAGAGAATAGAGTTAGAAGCTACAGAAGGAAAAAGTTAAAGAAGAAGAAGAAGAAGAAGAAGAAGAAGAAGAAGAAGAAGAAGAAGAAGAAAAAGAAGAAGAAAACTCGGGAATATTTCTGTCGAACTCGGGAATCTGGACGGAATTTCGAACGGATTCAATAAAGGGTCCCGTTCGAAATTCCGTCCAGATTTCCGAGTTCCACATAAATATTGCGAGTTCGAAGAGGTACACCTGAAGAAGGCCGGAGATTACAGCGGCCGAAATGTTGTGATGATAACACTCAAGATGAGAACAGAAGTCCGAATAATCGAAATTATACAAATGATCATCTAAAAAACTCAGAAATATAAGGAAACATAAGTTAATAAAGATGAAGAAAGATAAAAAAAAGTTAGAAAAAAGAAAATGGGATAAAGTTTTTGAAAAGTCGCAAAGGATAAACTGTTTGGAGGAAAGAAAACTTAAGATTTGGGGGGGGGGGATGAGTATTGATTTACTCCTCTCCAGGAGTTAGGCACAAGGCCAGTTTTTATCTTACTCCCACAAGTAAGATGTGACCCAAGGTCGGGTCGGGAAAGTGGGGTTTAAAAATTGCCTGGGCAGCCCCGTCGGCATTCCCCGGTAGGGGCGCCTCAGGCAGTAAGCAATAAACTTACTCCTCCTCAAAGAGGGGAGGCAAAGCCTGGGAGGGTGGACCTCCTATAACTGCACAGGACAGACCCATAGACCGGCGTAAATCAAGTCCCGAAGGCCAAAACAATACCAGTTTATGGGGTGCAGTATCCATCGGAACAGATACTACACTTTGATCTTAGCCAAAAGGCCAAGAAAAAAAAATGAGTAGGTAAAGAGTTACGACAGAGGAAAAGAAAGAAAGAGAAGAAAAAGAAAAAGAAGAAGAAGAAGGAGAAGAAAAAGAAAAAGAAGAAGAAGAAGAAGGAGAAGAAAAAGAAGGAGAAAAAGAAAAACGAGAAGAAAAAGAAAGAGAAAGAGAAGAATAAGAAAGAGAAAGAGAAGAAGAAGAAAGAGAAAGAGAAGAAGAAAAAAAAAGAGAAGAAGAAGAAGAAGAAGAAGAAGAAGAAGAAGAAAGAGAAGAAGAAGAAGAAGAAGAAGAAGAAGAAGAAGAAGAAGAAGAAGAAAAGAGAAGAAGAAGAAGAAGAAGAAGAAGGTGAAAAAGAAGAAAAAGAAAAAAGAGAAGGAGAAGAAGAAGAAGAAAGAAAAGAAGAAGAAGAAGAAGAAGAAGGTGAAGAAAGTGAAAAGAAAGAAGAAGAAGAAGAAGAAGAAGAAGAAGAAGAAGGAGAAGAAAAAGAAAAAGAAGAAGAAGAAGAAGGAGAAGAAAAAGAAGGAGAAAAAGAAAAACGAGAAGAAAAAGAAAGAGAAAGAGAAGAATAAGAAAGAGAAAGAGAAGAAGAAGAAGAAAGAGAAAGAGAAGAAGAAAAAAAAAGAGAAGAAGAAGAAGAAGAAGAAGAAGAAGAAGAAGAAGAAAGAGAAGAAGAAGAAGAAGAAGAAGAAGAAGAAGAAAAGAGAAGAAGAAGAAGAAGAAGAAGGTGAAAAAGAAGAAAAAGAAAAAAGAGAAGGAGAAGAAGAAGAAGAAAAGAGAAGAAGAAGAAGAAGAAGAAGGTGAAAAAGAAGAAAAAGAAAAAAGAGAAGGAGAAGAAGAAGAAGAAAGAAAAGAAGAAGAAGAAGAAGGTGAAGAAAGTGAAAAGAAAGAAGAAGAAGAAGAAGAAGAAGAAGAAGAAGAAGAAGAAGAAGAAGAAGAAGAAGAAGAAGGAGAAGAAAAAGAAAAAGAAGAAGAAGAAGAAGGAGAAGAAGAAGAAGAAGAAGAAGAAGAAGGAGAAGAAGAAGGAGAACAAGAAGAAAAAAGAGAAGAAGAAAAAGGAAAAGAAAATGTTAGAAAAGAATGCGAAGAATAGTGAAGGGAAACGCGGAGAAAAAAAACTAAAGTAAAAAGAGAAAAAGAAAATAAGAAAAAGAAGGACAACTATGAAGAAGAAAAAACAAAAAAAGAATAATAATAAAAACAAAACGAAAAAAATCAAGAAAACCTATTTTAACGGCATATCAACCAATCTAGGGTTATTTAATGCCTCGAGATATCATTCTGTGTGGGTAAAAAAAATATCCAACGGTATTAAATAAATTATGAAAAAATATTTGTAATCTATACATATAAAACTCAATGTCTGTGTGACGTTCGTGTGTTCCCTATAGAAAGAAAGATTACAGAATTTGCATAAAATCTAAAAGTGTATTCTTATGTAAAATTCAACGGGAAAGACAATAGAAAAGTTCTCGAATGTCTAAGTGCACCCTTAAGGAGTCTATGAGAGCATAATCCCCTTAAAACTGCAAATATATCCTAGTTTCATGAAATTTAAATCATATGTATAAAATTTTCTGGGGAAGACAATGGAAGTGGTTCTGAATTTGGAAGTGCCCACCCCCACCTAAGAGAGTTGTGAGGTCGAACCTCTTTTAAAATTTCAAATATATTCTATTTTGATAAAATTCATATATGTATAAAATTATCTGGGGAAGACAATGGAAGTGGTTCTGAATTTGGAAGTGCCCACCCCTACCTAAGAGA
Organism: Sepiola atlantica; assembly: GCA_963556195.1. NCBI lineage: Eukaryota > Metazoa > Mollusca > Cephalopoda > Sepiida > Sepiolidae > Sepiola > Sepiola atlantica. Next base: position 53,021,491 of record OY744551.1, on the reverse strand, counting down.
GCTGTGAGGTCGAACCTCTTTTAAAATTTCAAATATATTCTATTTTGATAAAATTCATATATGTATAAAATTATCTGGGGAAGACAATGGAAGTGGTTCTGAATTTGGAAGTGCCCACCCCCACCTAAGAGAGTTGTGAGGTCGAACCTCTTTTAAAATTTCAAATATATTCTATTTTGATAAAATTCATATATGTATAAAATTATCTGGGGAAGACAATGGAAGTGGTTCTGAATTTGGAAGTGCCCACCCCTACCTAAGAGAGCTGTGAGGTCGAACCTCTTTTAAAATTTCAAATATATTCTATTTTGAAAAAATTCATATATGTATAAAATTATCTGGGGAAGACAATGGAAGTGGTTCTGAATTTGGAAGTGCCCACCCCACCTAAGAGAGCTGTGAGGCCGAACCTCTTTTAAAATTTCAAATATATTCTATTTTGAAAAAATTCATATATGTATAAAATTATCTGGGGAAGACAATGGAAGTGGTTCTGAATTTGGAAGTGCCCACCCCACCTAAGAGAGCTGTGAGGTCGAACCTCTTTTAAAATTTCAAATATATTCTATTTTGAAAAAATTCATATATGTATAAAATTATCTGGGGAAGACAATGGAAGTGGTTCTGAATTTGGAAGTGCCCACCCCACCTAAGAGAGCTGTGAGGTCGAACCTCTTTTAAAATTTCAAATATATTCTATTTCGAAAAAATTCATATATGTATAAAATTCTCTGGGGAAGACAATGGAAGTGGTTCTGAATTTGGAAGTGCCCACCCCACCTAAGAGGGCTGTGAGGTCGAACCTCTTTTAAAATTTCAAATATATTCTATTTTGATAAAATTCATATATGTATAAAATTCTCTGGGGAAGACAATGGAAGTGGTTCTGAATTTGGAAGTGCCCACCCCACCTAAGAGAGCTGTGAGGTCGAACCTCTTTTAAAATTTCAAATATATTCTATTTTGAAAAAATTCATATATGTATAAAATTATCTGGGGAAGACAATGGAAGTGGTTCTGAATTTGGAAGTGCCCACCCCACCTAAGAGAGCTGTGAGGCCGAACCTCTTTTAAAATTTCAAATATATTCTATTTTGAAAAAATTCATATATGTATAAAATTATCTGGGGAAGACAATGGAAGTGGTCCCGATTCTCTATGTTATCCTCTGTGTGCTTAATATATTTTTGTGCCACCACGTCTAATTATCTTCAAGTGAATTAGAATTTTATAAATAAATCATAGAACTTATTAACTATTTTAGGAAATATTACTGAATTAAAATTTTTAAATTGTTCGCACTACATTTTTAGGATATACTAGCTTTGAACGAAAAATTCAAAATGGCGTAATAGCGTGATCTCACACGTGTGAGTTTTTGCTCTCTCTTTTTGTTTGTTTTTTGTTTGTTTCCACCCTAAAATGAAACTGATGTATAGTGTAGGTGTTTTCAAGACACTTTAATCCAAGAACTTTTTACTCTTTGTGAATTTTTTTCTGATGATTTTGTAGTGTTGCAGAGACGATATTGACATAAAAATGATGTTTGGCACAAGACAAATGAAACGGACCGTAAAATATATATCTCACAGAAATTTTATATTTTTTGGAAATGTGAAAAAATAATAAAATAAAACCATGATTATTGGAATATAATATGAACTGACTTATATTTGCTCTGTTGTCACTGATTGACAATCATCGAGCTTAATCTTTTAAGGAGACTACAAAGTAAAAGGGCACTGATAGTATATGCTAATACATATATTGTCATTAATAATTATATATATATATATATATATATATATATATATATATATATCCGATTATAATGAGATTGAAACCATGTGTATAAGATACTAATTCAGAAAGTTTTCCAACATTTCAGCTTCTTCCGAGGCAAAATGAGAGTGGGTTACTAAAAACAAAGAAAGTAATATCGTGTTATAAACAGAGTGAAACACTACACAGTACTGATCCTTATTCAATCCCGAGCAACGTCGTGTTTTCCTGCTAGTCTATTATATAAAAAGAAATAAAATGTACTGAATTCATCTGACGTTTCGATATACCTTCTTCGGGTATATAAATGCCAAAAGAAATTTTTTTTTTTTTATCAATTTGAAAAATGCATTACAAAAGAGGGAGGTAGAGAGAGAGGGGGGTAGAGAGAGAGAGGGGGGGAAGTAAAGAGAAAGAGAGAGAGGGTGGGGAGGTAAAGAGAAAGAGAGAGAGGGTGGGGAGGTAGAGAGAGAGGGGGGTAAAGAGAAAAAAAGAGAGGGTGGGGAGGTAGAGAGAGAGAGGGGGGAGGTAAAGAGAAAGAAAGAGAGGGTAGGGAGGTAGAGAGACAGAGAGAGAGAGGGGGAGGTAAAGAGAAAGAGAGAGGGTGGGGAGGTAGAGAGAGAGAGGGGGGTACAAAGAAAGAGAGAGAGGGTGGGGAGGTAGAGAGGGGGGGGGGTAAAGAGAAAGAGAGGGGGGAGGTAGAGAGAGAGAAGGGGAGGTAAAGAGAAAGAGAGAGAGGGAGGGGAGGTAGAGCAAGAGAGAGAGGGTGGGGAGGTAGAGAGAGAGGGGGAGGTAAAGAGAAAGAGAGGGGGAGGTAGAGAGAGAAGGGGGAGGTAAAGAGAAAGAGAGAGAGGGAGGGGAGGTAGAGAGAGAAGGGGGAGGTAAAGAGAAAGAGAGAGAGGGTGCGGAGGTAGAGAGGGGGGGGGGGGTAAAGAGAAAGAGAGAGAGGGTGGTGAGGTAGAGAGTAAAATCAGTGAGAGTCAGAGAAAACGAAAAGAAAAAGGAACGTGTTGGGGTAAGAGGGGGAGAAAATATATGCAGAATGGAAGGAGAAAAAATGAAAGGTAACTTTTCTTTTTTACATTCGACTAACATGTAGAATAATAAAAACGAGAAAAAGAAAAAATTACAATGAAAAAAAAAAGAAATAATGAAAAAAAAATGAATAGATAAAAGAAAAGTTTTTTTCTTTGTTGCTTTTAACTTTAAAAAAAAATTTTTTTTTTTACTTCGTATTTTTTCCTTTTGTTAATTTTTTCTTTTCCTTTTTAAAGAAAATATGAACGAAAATGAAAAAAAAATTAGAAGAAAAAAAACGAATAAAAGAATAAAAAGAAAAGAAACGAAAATGAAAAGGAAAAAATAAATAAAGAATAATGAAAAAAATAAAAAAATAAAGAAACAAGAAAAGAAAAAAGACAACAAAAAGAAAACGAAAAACAAAAAAGAAAAAGGAAAAAAAGAAAAAGATAAAAAACGAACAAAACAAATAAAAGTATAGGAAAAACAAAAATGTAAAAAAAAACAACCTTTAATTAAATTTTTTTCAAAAATCAGAACTAACGAATGAGATAAACAAAAGAAAAAAATCAAGTAAAATAAATAAAATAACAAGAAATACTGAATGAAAAACATTGAATAAAAAATGAATAAAAATGAATATTTTTTTTAAAATTAATTTAAAAATTGAATAAAAAATGAAAATGATTCAATAAAAGAATTAAAAAATGAATAAAAATAAAATATTTTATTTTTTATTCATTTTTTTCTTTTGTTAAATTTTTTCATTTTTTTTTTATTCATTTTACTCTTTTTTTATCCAGAATTAAAAAGAATTTTTTTAAATAGAAAACAAAATGAATAAAAAAAATTGAATAAAACATTTTTTTTAAATGAATGAAAGAATAAAAAATAAACGAAAGAAAAACGTAGAAGATTGTAGTTTTTTTTACAGCTTCATCATATAATATCAATTATCAAAGGCCAAGACGGTACCAGTCTATAGGGTGTAATATCCATCGGAACAGATACTACACTTTGATCCTGGCCAAAAGGCCGAGAATCAAAATGTCTTTGGGTAATTTTATGTCTTAAACGGTGCATGTTTTATATACGATTGATTTGTAAATTAATTCGTTTTGTCGGTGTATGTTTTGTTTAGTCTCTATTTGATCTATAGATTGACCCCCTGACACGTCCTATAACTCCAGGTCGGAGAGGACCTGTGGGTAGTGGTAATTAAGAGGTGACTTCAAATTTCCCAAAGATCCCTAATTGAACCCTTCACCACTGGATTCAGTAGTAGATAGGGTTGAGAAATAGGGTAGGCAGAAAAAAGGTAAAAAAAAAGGCTGAGCGATGTGGCGGGATAGAAGCGAATACATTGTACAAAGTGTCTCCGGCAGTTAAGTGATAAAAAAGAGCAAATAATGAAAGAAATTATTTTTTTTTTTTTTTTAAGATTAAAAAGGAATTATATCCAAAAAGAAAAGAGGACATAATTTTAAAAATGTAAATAAAAAAGGGGAGATAATTCGAAAAATATAAATAAAAGAAAAAAAGGGGAGATAATTTGGAAAATGTAAATAAAAGAAAAAAAGGCAGATAATTCGAAAAATGTAAATAAAAGAAAAAAAGGCAGATAATTCGAAAAATGTAAATAAAAGAAAAAAGGGGAGATAATTTTTAAAATGTAAATAAAAAAGAGGAGATTCTTCGAAAAATGTAAATAAAAGAAAAAGGGGAGATAATTTGAAAAATATGAATAAAAGAAAAAAGGGGAGATAATGTGAAAAATATGAATAAAATAAAAAAGGGGAGATAATTCGAAAAAATATAAATAAAAGAAAAAGGGGAGATAATTTGAAAAATATGAATAAAAGAAAAAAGGGGAGATGATTTGAAAAATATGAATAAAATAAAAAAGGAGAGATAATTTGAAAAATATGAATAAAAGAAAAAAGGGGAGATAATTTGAAAAATATGAATAAAAGAAAAAAGGGGAGATAATTTGAAAAATATGAATAAAAGAAAAAAGGGGAGATAATTGGAAAAATATGATTAAAATAAAAAAGGGGAGATAATTCGAAAAAATATAAATAAAAGAAAAAGGGGAGATAATTAAAAATAAAAAAATTTTAAAAACAGAATCTTTACTTACAGTACTGCGTACACAAAACACGTGGCAGTAGTGTTTGTCCAGTTCTTTGTCTTTGGTGATGTAAGCAAAGAAATTCAAATGTTCACTATCCTGGCAAGCACAGAAGATGTTACCAATTTCGTGTTCGCAGACAACTCGCTGAAATAATAAGAACAAGAAAATAATTTCGACTACGTATAGTGACCCATTATAAAAAACAACATTGCCTTCATTTTTGAATGCAATTAATATTTTATATAGAATCAATGTTTACTGCTTCTCCAGAATTATCCAGCCTAAACTCATTTATGAGAATAAGGTTCAAATTTAATTTCAGAAAAGGAAGAAAAACACATGGAATTTAGAAACATACATTCATAAATTTGCTCTCCTTAAAAATCCAATACACGGGTCTACTTCCCAGCCAAGCGACTATGTTTGGTTTGTGTTTAAGTTTGATGTAAACAAATACTTTCGAAGCCGTCCCTTGGGATAATCACTGCTTCTTACGTGATATTCTGCCAGTTACACTCATTGTCTCCGGTCTTTATTTGGTGGCGATCGTCTTCGAACTGACGAGCTTTTGACTCGTCATACTCAAGTGCCCCCCCAGGTCTTGATAAGCCGTGATCCATCAGTAAAAAAAATTGAAGTTTTAAGGTATTAACGCTACTTTCTTATCTGTGAGTAAAATAGTAAAATGTGTTTGACTAAGTGTATACAATTTATTGCTTAAAATTGTATTTCCACATTCATTAACCTGACCCAGAAGTGGCAGAACCCCGCCCCCCCCCCCCCCCAAAAAAATTTTTTAAATAAATAAAAATCGTAGACAACTCGTTAAAATTATAAAAATAGAAAATAATGAAGAATCAAATAAGCAAAACAGGTAAGATTAATCGTAGTTGATAACACTGCGTTGTGACTGACAAAGGTTCGTGTGGCAAGTTGAGTTTCTCACTGCTGACTGTGCTTGGGTCCTCGTTTATAGAACCAATACATAACAGGTACTCCCTTTGGATAATCACTGCTTCTTACGTGATATTTTGTCTCCGGTCTTTTGTTGGTGGCGATCGTCTTCGAACTGACGAGCTTTTGACTCGTCATACTCAAGTGCCCCCCCCCCCAGGTCTTGATAAGCCGTGATCCATCAGTAAAGAAAATTGAAGTTTTAAGGTATTAACGCTACTTTCTTATCTGTGAGTAAAATAGTAAAATGTGTTTGATTAAGTGTATAAAATTTATCGCTTAAAATTGTATCTCCACATTGATTAACCTGACCCAGAAGTGTCAGACCCCCCCCCCCAAAAAAAAATAAAAAATAAAAATCGTAGACAACTCGCTGAAATAATAAGGTCCTTCTTTAGACTAGTTGCAAAACGCGCAGAACAACAGCTGGATAACCTACAGTCCGCACAAAGTTCCGCGGGTCATGCAGACCAAGTTCCTTAAAACTGTGATCGTTGTTCGGTACGTTTCTAGCGAAAAACCACTTCTTCGAAAAGGAACTCACTCCATTTAGATGGAATTTTTTAGCCACTGTCTACTCTTTTCATTGGCTAAGATCAAAGTGTAGTATCTGTTCCGATGGATACTGCACCCCATAGACTGGTATTGTCTTGGCCTTTGGGACTTGATTTACGCTGGTCAATGGGTCTGTCCTGTGCAGTTCTGGGAGGTCCACCCTCCCAGGCGTTGCCTCCCCTCTTTGGGGAGGAGTAAGTTTATTGCTTACTGCCTGAGGCGCCCCTACCGGGGAATGCCGACGGGGCTGCCCAGGCAATTTTTAAAACCCACTTTCTCGACCCGACCTTGGGTCACATCTTACTTGTGGGAGTAAGATAAAAACTGGCCTTGTGCCTAACTCCTGGAGAGGAGTAAATCAATACTCTTTTCAAGTGCTGGATCGAAAATGTGTAATTTAAAATCAATAAGTATTTATCATTTTATCATTAGTACCGGCAATTGAAAAATTAAGTTTAAAAAAAAAAAAAAACTAAAAAAAATAAATAAATAAATAAATTAAAAAAATAGGCACAAATTTTTTTATGATTCAGATACCGATTCCGATGCCCCATAAAGTTCTGATTTTTCCGATTCCCAACGCTAGTTTCTAGTGAAGGCCACGTCACGCCGCGTCACATCTTTGCCAATTCAAATGGGTATACTGAGTTGGTGTCCGCCGTTGTCAAACTCTTGATGGAGAAGGTGGCTGCGGAAAGGCCATATGTATGGCAGCAGGACTCAGCTCCATATCACACTCCCTGGGCCAGAAGTTGCCGGGGGGGGGGGGGCAGAAGTTGCCGTCTGAAAACTTGCACAACTTCACCAGTCTCACTCAACATCTACCCTCCCATCCCCAACTCACCTGATTGCAATCCCCATGGACTACTATGTGGAGAGCGCAGTTTAGAAAGACACCAACAGTACCGTCTGCAACACCAAGAACGCTTAATACTTATCGTTGGCTAGTTTTTCATCTTGATGTAACACGCTAAACAAAAATATTACTTCAAAGTCAAAAATTGGAAATCGCTCCAGACAAGGCATGAAGCCACTTGATGTAAGACGCTATAAAAAATACTACTTCAAGTGGTTTCATGACTTGTCTGGAAAGATTTCCAATTTTTGACTTTGAAGTAGTATTTTTTATAGCGTCTTACATCAAGTGGCTTCATGTCTTGTCTGGAGCGATTTCCAATTTTTGACTTTGAAGTAGTATTTTTTTTAGCTCCTTACATCAAGTGGCTTCATGCCTTGTCTGGAGCGATTTCCAATTTTTGACTTTGAAGTAGTATTTTTTAATAGCGTCTTACATCAAGTGGCTTCATGCCTTGTCTGGAGCGATTTCCAATTTTTGACTTTGAAGTAGTATTTTTTATAGCGTCTTACATCAAGTGGCTTCATGCCTTGTCTGGAGCGATTTCCAATTTTTGACTTTGAAGTAGTATTTTTTATAGCGTCTTACATCAAGTGGCTTCATGCCTTGTCTGGAGCGATTTCCATAAAAAAAAAAATTTTTTTAAACTGTACCGCCAGGATCATTCAGGCGTCTCTCGAAGGACAACGTCATGGCCGTGTGCTCTGGGTCCAGGTTTCGCCTGGAGGCCATGGTAGAGACTAAAGGTAGCTTCTTTGAGTCTTTGACAAAAGATCCTCTCGGAGATGCACTTTTCATTTTAAGAATACATCAATTATTTGCCAAGATATGAAGTTGTTTGATTTCTTTTTCAAAAAGTGTCAAATTTGTCAAGAACACATTGTCAGTGCAAAATCTTCATTCAAAACACATGACATTGTCTATAAATTAACCGAAATTAACCGTTTTTTTTAAATTGATCCTTTTAGTATCTCATTCTGGGGTGCCTAATGTATATAGGATCCAATAAATGTGTTTTTGCTTTGTTTTTTGTTGTTGTTGTTTTTTTTAAATAATAAATGTCTATAAATTAACCAAAACTTATAAAAAAAAACAAAATTGATCGTTTTAGTATCTCATTCTGGGGTGCCTATTTTTTTGTATTCTTTTTTTTTTTTTTTTTCATGATATTTGACCCCAAACAGGGCAGGACACCACTGTAGACGTAAGGGGTTACTAAGAATTAGGGAGTAGGTTTTGGGTGTCATCCTAAGTTGGAAGCAGTGTAGGAGATGTCTGTTTACATTAGTTTTAAACCTCTACATGTAAGTACCATCACGGAAACAGGGGGCAGGGATGGAGTTCCAGAGGCCAGCAGCACAAGGAAAGAAGCTATTGGAGTAGAAGACTCTCTGGCATCTGGGGACCTCCACAGTGAATGGGTGGGATTTTGCTGATTGACGAGTTGATTAAGTGTGTTTATGTCGAGAGGGTCACCAGGGCAGCCAGTTCATCGGAGCATAATCCATTGAAGTATTTGTAAAACAAGCACAAGGATGCAACATTGCGGCAATGGGACAGGGGATGGAGCTTGGTGAACAGTGAGGGACCTATTAAGTTGGCGACTCTTTTTGGGCCTTATCTAGGAGGGAGAGACTAGTAGATGATGCACAAGCCCAGATGTGGCAACAATACTCCATGCATGGGCGGATGGTGGCTTTGTAGAGATACAGGATAATGTCAGGTGTGGGGAGTTTACTAGCACGGTAGAGGGAGCCCACTTTCTTTGCTGCAGTCTTGGCAATGTCTTCAATGTATTTGTTCCAATTTATGTTACCTGTGAAGGTTAGGCCGAGGAGTTTGAATGTTGAACTCTCAGGTAGGGTGTTATTTGCCATGATAATCGGCGGTTGGAGAGGTTTCTTGTTGTTATTGAAGGAAAGTAGCTTTGTCTTTGCAGCATTAAAAGTTACCAACCATTTATGACCCCAATCCACTACAGCCTGGAGGTCATTTTCTAAGGATTCAGCCATTGCCTCGCATATGATCGCGTCTGTTTTGCCCACATCACGAGAGTAAAGCGTGGTGTCGTCAGCAAATAAACCAATCTCAGACTCTATGTCATCAGGGAGATCGTTTATGAAGATCAGGAACAATAAAGATCCAAGGATAGATCCCTGGGGTTCACCAGCATTTATGTCATGTTGCTTAGATGAACGGCCATCGAGGACAACCTGGATCTTTCTTTTGGTTAAGAAGGATCTAATTATATTAAGTAATTGCCCAGTAATACCGTATGGGCGTATTTTCAGTAGAAGTTCAAAAAAAAAAAAATTGACTTTTTTAGTATCTGAGTCTGGGGTGCTTATTGTATATAGGATCCAATAAATGTGTTTTTGCTTTGTTGATTTTTGTTTTGTTTTGTTTTTTTTAAATAATAAATGTTTTTTAAGGACCTACCCTGGAATCAGCGTCGATGAATTTAACTCCCTTGTATGAAATGGATAATGTAATGGAAGGAATCCGAGCTGTGTTTTCCGTCGATTTCTGGAAAGAAAAAGAAAAGTCGATATCTTAATGACTAACGAAAACATATTCTTTCTTTTTTTTTTTTATTGACTTATGAGTCACTACTTATCAAGGCCAAAAGCCACTCGAGGATAAGGGTTAATGTGATGGATGCATTGTCAGTTGAATGATGAAGAATATTATGAGGGGAATGAAATGAAGAAATTTGGATTATTCGGACTACTGTTCTCATCTTGGATATTACTCTCACAACGTTTCGGCCGATGTAACCTCCGACCTTCTTCGAGAATCTGTACGGAATTTTGAACGGAACATTTTACTTAGTCCATGGGTAGCTTGTTCTTGTTCTGTCAGCCATGACCGGGTAGAAATCTTAAGTAAGCCTTGATTGTATCCTTAGTATCGCCCGCACTGAGGATTGAACCTTCAACCTCCAGAAGACTGTCACTTAGAACTGATTATTACTTAGCACTTTTATCCGTTAAGTTACGTTCGGAATCCCGTACAGACTCCCGAGTTCGACAAGATGCACCTGAAGAAGGTCGGAGGTTACATCGGCCGAAACGTTGTGAGAATAACATCCAAGATGAGAACAATAGTCCGAATAATCTAAAGGTTCCCATGTTCGAAAATATTCTTTCTTTCTTTTTAAAAAATTTTTTATTGACGAATTTTCGTACTTTGCCAAAAATTGCCGAATTTTCCGGGCACCGTTATGACCATAGTGAAAAAAAAGTACATAGTAACGATCCTCATTCAATCACGGGTCTCCATGCTGGTATAGAGATAAAACTGTCGCGTAATAAAAATTAAAAAAAAAGAAGTGGAACACGAAGGACTAAGAACATAAACGTTCAAAGTAAAGTGGTGTCTCTTCAAACGCCAAACTTTACAGGACGACGACGTAGAAATTCATTTTCCAATCTGAATAAATTTCATTTAGAGTCAGGAATCGTACCTACCCCCCTCACACACACACACACCCTCTCCCCCTCCCCCTCTCTCTCTCTTCCTCTCTCTGTCTGACAATATCTCTTGCTCCGGCCGTGAAGTGGCCACAGGGGACAGAGTCAAACGCTCGGGCCAGACGTCGTAGGGGTTCCCGACCCACGCCCTCTATACCCCGGGTCGCAGCCGCCGTGGTTTTTGTGATTCAAATTCCTCCGTTCGTTCGCCGAGTGCTGCCATGCACGGCAACAATTCCATTTACTAAATGACTGGGGATTTAGACCGGGCGTGGACGGAACCAGTCAAGGATGAAAGCACAATAACTGTAATGAAGAGAGAGGGAGGGGGGGGGGGGGGGAGGGAGGGAGGGGGGAGGGAGGGAGGGGGAGAGAGGGAGGGAGGGGGAGGGAGAGAGGGAGGGAGGGGGAGGGAGGGGGAGGGGGAGGGAAAGGGAGGCGGAGGGGGAGGGAGAGAGGGAGGGAGAGAGGGAGGGAGAGGGAGGGGGGGGAGGGGGAGTTTGAGGGAGAGAGGGAAGGGGATCGATGGAGGGCGGGGTTGCGGGCGACCCCGATCGCCAAACAACCTCTAACTGCCGTCAGTGGAACTCATTCGCATCTTTGCAAAATAAGAGATGCTTATCAATATAGCTCACAGAGAAGAGGAACGTTTTTCTTTCTGATTTTTTTTTTTTTCTTAAAGAGTGTCAAACACGGTCGAGTGGGGGTTAGGGTTAAGGGGGGGGGGGGGGCACGGTACAAGGCAAAGACTAAAACGCTTTCGGATTTTTTATTTATTTATTTATTTATTTTAACGTGTGCGAACGACACAACCTCAGTGAATCGAAACCGGCACGTGGCTGAAACGAGCCTCTTACATCAAATCGATACCAGAGGTACGTGTTCAATCTCGGATAATAGCCCAGTTTTTTTTTTTGTTTTTTTTTTAAAGTTTTTTTTATTTCATGATCCAATTTTTAATATTAATTTTTTTTTCTTTTCTGTCCTATTTACAACTCTCTTACACGCATTTTTAGTATTTGTAAACATCGGCCTTTACAGTTACGGATGCCCGAAATGTCCTAAAATGTTCTCCATCTCTCGCTAACACTAGACCAGTTTAATAATAATTCTACATGTTTTTATTTACGAAAATCAGGGAAATGTTATTTTGAACTTGAGTGTAACAGACCAAATAAAATGATATTTCTAACTTAAGCATGACAGACCAAAGAAAATACTATTTCAAACTTAAGCATGACAGACCAAAGAAAATCCTATTTCAAACTTAAGCATGACAGACCAATGAAAATGCTATTTCAAACTTAAGCATGACAGACCAATAAAAATCCTATTTCAAACTTAAGCTTGACAGACCAATGAAAATGCTATTTCAAACTTAAGCTTGACAGACCAATGAAAATGCTATTTCAAACTTAAGCTTGACAGACCAATGAAAATGCTATTTCAAACTTAAGCGTGACAGACCAATGAAAATGCTATTTCAAACTTAAGCTTGACAGACCAATGAAAATGCTATTTCAAACTTAAGCGTGACAGACCAATGAAAATGCTATTTCAAACTTAAGCGTGACAGACCAATGAAAATACTATTTCAAACTTAAGCGTGACAGAAAAATGAAAATGCTATTTCAAACTTAAGCGTGACAGACCAATGAAAATGCTATTTCAAACTTAAGCGTGACAGACCAATGAAAATGCTATTTCAAACTTAAGCTTGACAGACCAATGAAAATGCTATTTCAAACTTAAGCTTGACAGACCAATGAAAATGCTATTTCAAACTTAAGCGTGACAGACCAATGAAAATGCTATTTCAAACTTAAGCTTGACAGACCAATGAAAATGCTATTTCAAACTTAAGCGTGACAGACCAATGAAAATGCTATTTCAAACTTAAGCTTGACAGAC
>OY744551.1:52983806-53003806 GCA_963556195.1 Sepiola atlantica | reverse complement strand
GTTCATGCAAACATACAATATAAAAGCGTAAAAAACGGACCCTTTTTTGGCCCGAGGATGTCGAATTATTATAGCTATGACTGAAACATGTTCCGAAATGTGTAGCCAAGCTATGTTTGTATAAATAACACTTTTTTATGATAAATAAATAGCTCTATTTATTATTGGACGCTATTACATAAACACGGTAAAAATTATACGGAATTTTTACCCTGTGGATATATATTAGTAGAATACCTGTCCAAAGAAGGGGTATAAGCAATGAAAATAGCATTCGTTTTGATTTTTAATGTTTTTTTTTCTTTCTTTAGGGGTATGATACGATTTCGGTGGCACCCCACTCAATGGTAAAGTTTACAAAAAAAAAATAATAAAGTGCCCAATTTACTCATCCTGTTGCCTAGAATACATGATCCATAATTCATAAGTTCAATTGTTTCGAATTTTACCAAGCATATATATATATATATATATATATATATATATATATATATATATATATACAGGGTGGGCAAAAATAAGGGTCCTATTTTTAAAAATTCATAACTGTTTTATTTATTTTATTTTATTTTTTTTTTTTTTTAAATAAGTAAAGGACCCCTTCCGAAGCAAGCATGAGCCGTATTAGCCCTAAGGAACGTACCCTCATTTAGAAAACATTATTTTTGCTTAAAAAACTCAAAACAGTGTAAAAAACAATACTTTAGTTTTTGTAAGTTTTAAGAAGTGTTTTTCGGCTAAAATTTGTTTTGTTTATTTCAAAAAATCTCGGAAGGGTCAGTCTACACACACATAAAGTTTGGTGAGTTTAACTTTTATTTTGTGGAAGTTATTCAAATTCAAGTTATTCAAATTTAAAGATAGGACCCTTATTTTGGCCCACCCTGTATATATATATATCATAATATAAAATGAAATAATAAAATAAGGTGCCAATCGAATTTTATTAGAATTTAAAGTTCAAGCAAAGTATCTTAACGTCCTTAACTCATGAGTTTTCAAAGATAATTCTTCTCCTCAGAGGACCATTACCGCAGTGACATTACTGCAAGCAATAAAATTACACTATGAAAATATATAAAAATATATACAAAAATACATAAAAGTATATAACATCAAATATATCAACCCAAAAACATACTTTTTTGTTAAATCTATACAATCCATCCAAGTCATACAATTTAAAAACATATTGAGGAAAGATATCCAGGAGGTTGACTGAAGATTGATCCAGGTAATGACTGACAGTCCAAAAATGAAAAATTGAAAAAATTGAAAAAGTTATCCAGTCGTGAGATGCGTCCGCAATCGATGCAGTGAAAAATGCATCCAATGTTTATGTTAATTATTACAACGATAAATAAACCAAATCAAATAAAAAGTTCAGTAAACAACTGCTTGTAGGCTCAATCACGGCTTGGGGCGGGTGTTGGCCTAGCAACACTGGAGAGCTGTGATACAGCGAAACAGTCTGTCTGTGGATGACTATACAGTAAATCCTTGCTATTCGCAGGAGTCACGTTCGAAAATCCTAAACTATTGAACTTATGAATTAGGGAATACGTATTCTAAGTAACAGGGTGGGTAAGGCGGGCACATTATTATTATTATTATTAATTATTATTATTATTATCATTATCATTATTATTATTATCATTATATTATCATAATTATTATTATTATTATTATTATTATTATTATTCATTATTGTTATTTTTATTATTATTTTTTTTTTATCATTATTATTATTATTTTTTTATTATTTTATTATTAATTATTATCATTATTATTATTTTTTATTTTCTTTTATTATTATTAATTACTATTATTATTGTCATTGTTACTATTATTATTATTATGTGAACTTTATCATTTAGGCATCCACCGAAATCGTACCCCCCCCCCCCCCCAGTAAGATAAAAACAAAAAATTAAAACTAATGTTATATTTATTGCTTATACCCGTCCTGGGAAGGATATTCTCTCCCTCCCTTTCTCTCTCCCTCTCTCTAATATATATATTAAAAAAATTTCTCGCCGCTTTCAGGCAAATCAAATTGATGCTTTTGTGATTCTTCATCCTGGGGAAGTCTTACGCTAAAGACGAAACGTTGATGAATGCATAAATAATAGTTTTTAGCTTTCCTTTTTCATTTTCCATTACGTCAGATCATTTTATCCCTATCTTTATTCATATATATATATATATATATATATATATATATATATATATATATATATATATATATATATATATATATATATATATATTCTTCTGAAGATGGTATATTTACCGAAAGTACTCAAGTTTATAAAAATAAAACGTTTTTAAGATGAATAAATAATTTATTTTTAAAAACACATAATCTGCGTTGTGCAAGGTTTTCTAAATATTTTATTAAAAAAATATCTTCGTTATTATTGGCACCCACCCAGCGCTTCAAATTGTGTGACTTTTCAAAGTATATATATATATATATATATATATATATATATATATATATATGATTATTTTTATTTATAAATGTACATAATCTGAGACACTGTACATGTCTGTATAAATAAAAAAAATAATCATATATATATATATATATATATATATATATATATATATATATATATATATATATATATATAAAGCTCTATTTGATATTGAGCACACTTTATAAGCCCGGTTGAAATGCTTTGGATTTTACCCTGGATTACTCTCTCTTTCTCTCTCTCTCATATATATATATATATATATATATATATATATATATATATAAAGTAATCCAACAAAAGATATAAGCGTCAACTAATATCTTATAATTAGTGAAACATCCGGATAAAAACTGAAGCTCAATATACTGGATAGAGCATTAACAAAAAGAATGTTTTTGGGTTGAGATGTTTGATGTTATGTATTTTTGTGTATTTGTGTATATAATTTTATATATTTTCAAAGCGTAATTTTATTACCTGTAGTAGTATAACTGCGGTAATGGTCATCTGAAGAGAAGAATTATCTTTGAAAACTCATGAGCTAAGGACTTAAGGATACTTTGCTTGAACTTTGAATTCTAATAAAATTTGATTGACACCTTATTTTATTACCTCATTTTATATTATATATATATATATATATATATATATATATATATATATAGATAGTGTGTCAGGTTGTATATGAAAAGAAATCAAATAAAGTGCTCGATCATATAAGAGAGCTAATATAATTTATTTAGATACTGTATATTACATATTTCAGCAATGTACCGCGGTTTCATCCAAAAGGGTAGACGTCTAAATCTGCCATTTTGGATGAAACCGCGGTACATTGCTGAAATATGTAATATACAGTATCTAAATAAATTATGTTATATATATATATATATATATATATATATATATATATATATATATATAAATTGTGCGACCACTTCGCGTGTGTCTACGTGTGTTTTTGTAACTACATGAGTTAAATAATGTGTATTTACTATTAGTTGCTTATTTATAGAAATCAAAAATGCAATAGCGTGAAATACTTCAGAGAATACGATGAAAGAAGAAAGGAAGGAAGAATAATGACGAAAGAATGAAAGAAAAACGAAAAAGTCAGAAAAAAGATGAAAGAAGAAAGGAAGGAAAAATAATGACGAAAGAATGAAAGAAAAACGAAAAAGTCAGAAAAAAGATGAAAGAAGAAAGGAAGGAAAAATAATGACGAAAGAATGAAAGAAAAACGAAAAAAGTCAGAAAAAAGATGAAAGAAGAAAGGAAGGAAGAATAATGACGAAAGAATGAAAGAAAAACGAAAAAAGTCAGAAAAAATATGAAAAAATGAAAGGAATAAAAAATTACAAAAATGTCTAAAGAAACAGAAAAAAAAAGGCACAGGTTTCATCGAAAAAAGGCACAGGTTTCATCGAACCTGCCCTCAAACAAAGAAACCACTTTCATGTATTTTTATTTACCTCCTCCCCAGGAGGTTAGACACAAGATCAAGTGTGGGTTTTGGCGAAAGTGTTTCCGTGGAACGAACGGGATTCGAACCCGGCACACCCAGGTCCGCGTTAACCACTTAGCCACCGTACTTTTATGTATGGCTGATTTTTAACTTGACGTGTAAACATACCAAAGTGACTTCCTGCGGGGGTGCAGGTTCAATTCCCGTTGCAGCCATATGCCTTTTTAAACCCTTCGCCCTAGCTATATATATATTGACCCTATAAACCCCGCAGAACTAGAAATGGGTAATCATTACATAGGATATAAGGTTAAATAAAAACACGCCAAACCTATTTATTTTCGAGGCTTCAGAATCGGTTTTTTTATTATTATTATTCTTTCTTTCTCTTGCCGGTCTGCTTAATGGGTGAAATAAAATGGCGACTCCACTCCCGGGTCAACTCGTAAATATTTATCATTGAAATGTTATCGACGAGTTTTGCTGTTTTAGCCGAAATAAAATAAAACATAACCTTAAACAAATACACAAACAGACGATATATCTGAAGTGTGAGACGCCATTTCTGTTCGCTTCAGTCGCACATCTTTCATGGAATGAGGAGATATTATGAGGGAACCGTATATATATATATATATATATTAGTAGTATGTTTTTGAAAGGCTGTGGGCAATGCAAATTCCGGGTAAGATGCAAGTTGTAAGAAACAAAAATAATAAATCGATACGAAATATGACTTACTATTTATTTTTCCTAAAATCTTACATAACAGCGAGAGTGTTTTTAGGGTTTTGTGTGATGTCCGGGTGATTAAAAAATCATTATTTAATATTTCGGGAAAAGAGACTTCCCTTTGTCAAAAATAATTAAACCAGAAGAAAAATTTTTCTCCGACTGTGCAGAGAATCTTACAAACAATGCTTCAAGCAAACTACCATTCTCTACTATATATATATATATATATATATATATATATATATATATATATATATATATATATATATATATCGGCAGCAAGTCATTTATTATACATGTGTCGTTGAAGACCACAGAGTTTTCTTTCTTTGCGATCTTTCTGGTTAATTTCTCGACACGGTTTTCCGGTGTCAATTAGTGGATTATGGCGCCTAACGTTGTATCTTGGGCCATTTCTCGAGCGCTTTCGGTCTCGCGACCGTCTTCAGAAGAATGTGTCTTATTATTAGTAAAGAGCCGTATTTATGGTGTTATTTTTGGTTATATCTATTAATTTACATATATATATATATATATATATCTTTATTCTTTTATTTACTTACTTATTAATTTATTTATTTTATTTATTTATTTTTTATATATCTATTATTATTATTATTATTATTATTATTATTATTATGTATTAATTGTTGAAGACTGATAAGGCGTTAGTACCAGTGGTAAATGCTATTTTATTAATTATGGGTTGTAATTTCTTTATGTGTAGGGCTTCGAAGATTTTTAGTCTGTTGGTGCAGTTGTTTTTATGTATGATCTTAGTGTTAGTTGTTAATATTTGTCTAAGTTCAGTTAATTTTATGCTTTTTTATGTGTGTTAATGTGTCACTGGACGGCACTAGTATCATTTAAGTAATGCATAATCCACCAATTGACACCGGAAAACAGACGAATCGCTCGCCGCGTCGAGAAATTAACCAGAAAGACAGCAAAGAAAGAAAACTCCGTGGTCTTCAACGACACATGAATAATAAATGACTTGCTGCCGAAATATATATATATATATATATATATATATATATATATATATATATATATATATATATGTGTGAATTAATAGATATAACCAAAAATAAAACCATAAATACGACTCTTTACTAATAATAAGACACATTCTTCTGAAGACGGTCGCGAGACCGAAAGCGCTCGAGAAATGGCCCAAGATACAACGTTAGGCGCCATAATCCACCAATTGACACCGGAAAACCGACGAATCGCTCGCCGCGTCGAGAAACTAACCAGAAAGATAGCAAAGAAAGAAAACTCTGTGGTCTTCAACGACACATATACTAGCAGAGCTACCCGGTGTTGCGCAGGTTAGAGTGTGGGATAGCATGATATTTTTTTTTTTAACATATTTCACCCCAAACAAGGCAGACCGCCACTGTAGACGTAAAGGGCTACTGAGAAAAAGGGTGAGAATTTTTTTATGTGCGGGTGGGGTGGGTGGGGGGGGGGTTCAACCTAAATGGGGAGCTGTGCAACGAGATGTTTTATATGCAACATCATGGTAGGGAGAGTTTACTTTAACAGCAACCTTGATGTTGTCAGCTAGATATCTTACTCACCGAGATATTCAGATATATGTTAATACTCTTAAACTAACGTTAATAAATAGATTAATTTCATTGTGTAAACTGTTTGAAAATTGTGATTAGCTTCTTTAAGGGGCAGCCAGAGACGCAAAAATACTTCCATTATGTTCACATGCACAATTTGCATGTGAATACAATTATATTGAAAGTTCACTTCCTAGTATGTCTTCGTTTTTAGGGATAGACATGCACAGACAGAGAGGTGTTCTTTTTGATTGTGTGTGTGTGTATATATATATATATATATATATATATATATATATATATATATATATATTTCATTTGAATCAAAGGAAAAACAGTTTGCAGTGGGGGGGCTCTTAATATTATCAACATTTTCTGAAATTTTGGGAATAGACATCATTTGGGGTCATTTACCTATGGCTTAAATTTCATTAGAATCAAAAAGAAAACAGTTTTCAGTGCCCCCCCCCCCACTGAAAACTGTTTTCCCTTTGAACAGCGTTGAAGTGATATATTTCATATGTAGTCTATGATCTTCACTGAGAGGTCAATAGTCCACATGTCAATTTTCAAGCAATTCTGTCCAGCGGTTTGGGTGAACATAAGACACAAAGATCAGGCGGACACACACATACTCAGACAGTTACTATTTTATATATATATATATATATATATATATATATATATATATATATATAGTAAAATGCACAATTTGTCATGAAAATAAAATGCTGTGATAGACAAAATGTGTGAAAAAAGACAAACGGAAAACAGATCTAAATACAGGAGAAAAACAAGAAACGAGAGATTTGACCGGTTTCGTTCGTATCAAGAAAATTTTGTCCTAGGACTACCCAGAACCATACCTTCTTCTTCTTTCGTGTGAATCAGATGATTCTGGTGTTGGCATTAGTTTCCCCGATGTTTTTCTAGTTAGAAATCTTTCTGGAAAGACATCGGGTACTTACGGCGAGGACCACGAGAAGGTTGTCAACATCTCTAAGTGAAAGTGGTATTGTGGAACCGACTGGATTCGAAATGGAACACCCAGGTCTTCAGTCCGTGTCAGAACCATACCTCAACTCAAAAGAAAGGCTACCATCAGTGGCCGGGATCAAAGTGTAGTATCTGTTCCGATGGATACTGCACCCCATAGACTGGTATCGTCTTGGCCTTCGGGTCTTGATTCCGCCGGTCTGTGGGTTTGTCCTGCGCAGTTCTAGGAGGTCCACCCTCCAAGGCTTTGCCTCCCCTCTTTGGGGAGGAGTAAGTTTATTGCTTACTGCCTGAGGCGCCCCCTACCAGGGAATGTCGACAGGGCTGCCCAGGCAATTTTTAATAGCCAGAGTGCTCACCTTCTCGGGCGCTGGCTTTTCAAGTCCCACTTTCCCGACCCGACCTTGGGTCACATCTTACTTGTGAGAGTAAGATAAAACTGGCCTTGTGCCTAACCTCTTGGGGAGGTAAATAAATCAGTGATAATGGCCCACGTCCGTTGGACAGATTGAGTAATTTACTCCTCTCCAGGAATTAGGCACAAGGCCAGTTTTTATCCTACTCCCACAAGTAAGATGTGACCCAAGCTCGGGTCGGAAAGTGGGGGTTGAAAAGCCAGCGCCCGAGAGGTGAGCACTCTGACCATCAAAAATTGCCTGGGCAGCCCCGTCGGCATTCCCCGGTAGGGGCGCCTCAAGCAGTAAGCAATTAACTTACTCCTCCCCAAAGAGGGGAGGTAAAGCCTGGGAGGGTGGACCTCCTAGAACTGCACAGGACAGACCCATAGACCGGCGTAAATCAAGCCCGAAGGCCAAGACAATACCAGTCTATAGGGTGCAGTATCCATCGGAACAGATACTACACTTTGATCTCGACCAAAAGGCCGAGAGAACAAATCCTGGACATGGTAATTATGGCATCTGTGCCTTTCACAGTAAGTCTCTGTCAGACCTTCGTGCCTACTAGAATGGCTTCAAGTAAGAAATACAAGTCGTGCTAAGATGTGTGGCAGCTCCTGGTGCTATTGTTTTGTTTAACCGTAATTGCGAAGAAGGGCGAGGGTTGTTTTACAAGGGTCTGACCGTCTAGCCATTCTTTCAAACTTCTCAAATTCCCTGCCTCCTTCAACAACAACAACAACAACAAAAAGTCGATAATTTTCTGGGGTGTTTCTCCATCGGATGAACGCCGCCGAGAGCCCCTTTTCCCCTAATGTTCGGTGACACGAAGAATCCGTGGGGCTTCATCCAATATGCTTCGCAGACAACTGAACAACTTTAAGAGTTCCTTTGATGTGCTGGAATGGTAAACAATACCAAGCTCCCCCCCCCACTCACACACACACTACAAAACAAAAACAAAGAAAAAAATACAACTAAAATATTCTGAGGAAACTTTTTTTTTCTTTTTAAACTACAGATGGTTTTACAGCGCTCGCATTTTGTCTCTGAACCAATGTTGCCGTCTAAGATTTTCAAAACCAGCTAGATCAGAACAACAAAAATCTCAAAAAAACCCGCTAAATTGTAATTTTTCGTACAATATATAAAAATAGTCAACAGAATGAGAACGGGGTCCCAAAAAACAAATATACAACAAATAAATGTGACCGTCGCCCATAAAACTTATTTTCCGACTTACCTATGACATTTGTTTGTATTTCTAAGTAGTTTCAATGGATTTTTATTAGATATCAAAGCTTCTCCCCATTTTACTTTCACGGAAAGTTGTAAATTTGGCAAGACAAGATGGCTGCCGACATTTTTTTTCTCTCAGCCTCGCTTTGTTTTTTGTTTTTTACTGGGACTCATAATCAAAGCGCACTTTTTTCAAAACTTTGATACGTTAGTTTTATTTTATTTATTTATTTTTGCGGGGGAGGGGGTGACTTTTAATGTAATTTACAATATATTTTAGTTTCAATGACTTAATTAAAAGTACTAGGCTGAGAGAAAAAAGTGTCGGCAGCCATCTTGTCTTGCCAAATTTACAACTTTCCGTGAACGTAAAATGGAGAGAAGTTTTGATATCTAATAAAAAGCCATTGAAACTACTTAGAAATCCAAACAAATGGCATAGGTAAGTCGGAAAATAAGTTTAATGGGCTATGGTCACATTTATTTGTATATTTGTTTTTTTGGAACCCGTTCTCGTTGTATTGGTTATTGTAAAAGATACCCAAAAAGACATTTCATCTGTACACGCGCATAAAATAATATAGATTTGATTTGTTCGTCTCCTTTTGATCGCTATCAAGCACAAATTGCATCTTTGTCTAAACCCTCTCAGGATATTGAATTAAGTGTTGATTATTGCAAAAAGATACCCGAAAATGTTAGACGCTTTTTCGTTATGTTCCACCACCCGTTTTTCTAAACTTTTTTACTGACCATTTTTTGGTGCAACTTCGGCAAAGCCTCAATAAAGAAAAACAAATAATAAATAAAAAATAAAGACATACTGGTATTATATATGTGACCTTGACGAAAAAAAGACATCGTACACCAAAAATTACGTAAATTGATCAAATAGTTTTTTTTTTATCACACAATCAAATTTTGTCATTTTTTTTTCATGCTCGCCATCTTTGGAAAACAAGGGACGTAAGTCATCCCAGCGTTACAAGCCCAGGAAAAAAAAATGACAAAATTTGATTTTCTGTGATAAATCAAAAACTATTTGATCAATTTACGTAATTTTTGGTGTACGACGTCTTTGTTCCGTCCCAATCACATACATAATACAGGTATGTATTAATTATTTGTTTTTCATTATTGTGGCTTTTCCGAAGTTGCACCGATTTTTTTTTTTAATAGTTTTCGGTGTACAATTGCCTATCATGTCGCTAGAGAATTCCATGTATTTTGGAAAAAAAAATTTTAATATTTTTTTTAGGATGAGGGGGGATCAGTTTCCTATATAAAATTAACGTAAACTGATCACCCACTTCTTGACCATGTTGTTTGTTCACCCATTTTTTTTTTTTTTTCGCCTTTTTTACGGACCAAACTTTTTTCTTTTTTCGGTGTACAATTATCTATCATGTTATCTGGAAATTTTGGGAAAAATTCGTGATGGTCAGTTTACGTTAAATTTATATAGGAAACTGACCCCCCCCACCCCCACCCCACTAAAATTGAAAATATTGTAAAAAAAAATCCAAAAACCCGGAATTATCTCGCAACATGATACGTAATTGTACACAGTAAAAATAATTTTTTTTTAAATTGATCGCAAAATGTGAGGGATCAGTTCACGTTAAATTTATACAGGAAACTGATCCTTCCCCCTAAAATCAAAAATATTGTAAAAAAAAAATTCCAAAAAACCCGGAATTCTCTAGCGACATGATAGGTAAAAAAGAAAAAAAAAATTAAAAATTATTAGTAAAAAAGTTGAGAAAAACGGTTAGCCCGTATTTACAACTTTCCTTGCGAGGGATATACCTAGCAAGAAAAGTTGTAAAATCTATTTTCAATCGATATTTATTTTATAATTGACGAATTTTCCGGGCACCATACGAACGGATGGAGATAGACAGATAGATAGATAGATAGAGAAGGGATGAGATAGATATATATATATAGAGAGAGAGATATTGATAGATAGATATTATATTTATATATATATAGATAGATAGAGAGATATTGATAGAGAAATATATATATATATATATATATATATATATATATATAGAGAGAGAGAGAGAGAGAGAGAGAGATTGATAAATAGAAATAGATAGATATATATATAGATATATAGAGAGATATTGATAGAGAAATATATATATATATATATATATATATATATATATAGAGAGAGAGAGAGAGAGAGAGAGATAGATAGATAGATAGATAGATAGATAGAGAAATATATATATATATATATATATATATATATATATATATATATATATATATATAGATAGATAGATAGATAGATAGATAGATAGATAGATAGAAATATTTAAAATAGATGCATAGATAAATACGGTCAGAATTGTACAAAATCCAAAACGAAAAGGTAAAAAAACACAAAAGAAATAAGAAGAAAAACGAAAAACGAAACAAAATCAATCCAAAATAAATAAAACAAAACAACAAACCAATGGTAGCAATTAATACGAGAAAACGAAAAACGAAACAATCATCAAACAAAAAAACAAAAAAAAACTAAATGACGCATCGGTTTATGAAAAATTGAACGAAGAGAAAGTTGCAAAAGAGAATCGAAGAAAATTGATAAATAACGGAAGAGATAAATTGCAAGAGAATAAATGAGGGAGAAAGAAAACAAATACAAAGTTTCGAGGGGAAAAGTATAAAGTTTCACCAACCAAACAAATAAGAATCGCTAAATAAAAAACGAAAAACGAAAAACAGTGAAAGGTTCATTGCACTGTCACCGATACCTCAAATCTCACGAGATTTGGATACGATAGAGACAAATACTTTGATAAAGAGATTAATATATATATATATATATATATATATATATATATATATATATATATATATATATATATATATATATATATATATATATATGACAACAGAAGCTGAAGAGAGCCGGATGGCTAAGTCCTTCTGTGCTTGAAACCGACGGTACGAATGTTGTACTAATTTTTCTGTATTAAAATAAATAAATATTACGCTCTTAATTTTTAATTTTTAACTTTAATTCTCAATTAATCGAGCACTCTGCTGGGATTTTTCCTGCTATATTACAAAGAAGTTATATATATATATATATATATATATATATATATATATATATATATATATATATATATATATATATATGGTAAATTAGTCGTTTCCAAGCCAAAAATGGCGGACAATGAATCGGCTTTTTTTTCCGACCTCACTAATGGGTAAATAAACCCAACTAAATTGTTTGGGACTAATTTCAAATATACCTTAAACTGTTTTAAAGGAAATACAGCTCGGAAATTAGTCCCAAACTATCTATTTGGGTTTACTTCCTCATTTGTGAGTTCGGAAAAAAAATAGAAAGAAAAGCAACCAAGAAAAGACTAATTTATCCCCCTTGATATACCAAGTTGCCACCTTAAAGTAAAAAATGGCCATTATTGATTAAAGTTTGTTTTATATTTAAAAATATAAAACAAACTTTAGTCAATAATGGTTTCCCCAATTACATTATTGACCAACAAATTCAACAATTCGAAAACAATACCAGTAATAATAACAATAATAATAATAACAAAAACAACAATGAACCCAATTCTCTACTTAAAAACATTATAAAACTATTTTACTGCAACCAATTTCATCATAACTATAAAATAGACGAACAGGTTCTCAAAAACATTATAGATAAAAACGTACTCCCCACCGACCCAAATAAAAAAGTAAAACTAATTATCTATTATAATAAAACTAAAACTACCAATCTGGTTGTTAAAAATAATTCTTCACCCCGGATTAGAGTTCTTGATAGGACCGGCCTCGTATACAAGTTTAAATGCCCTTTGGGAGAATGTGTCTCCGACAATCATGAAAATGTATACATAGGGTCGACTGTTACGACGCTATCCAGAAGATTAACTATGCATTTATCTAACGACTCCGCCATAACCCAGCACCTCTATAAAAAGCATTCCTGCCCCCGTTCGCATATCCGTAAACTTCTAGTAGATAACACAAAAATCATCGCACAAAATACTAATACACTTAAACTCCACATACTCGAAGCCCTATACATTAAAACAGAAAAACCAGCTATCAACAAGATTAACTATACTATTAGTACTAATATACTCAAATGCCTATAAATATAAATTTAAATTAAACACAGTCCTTTATTTTTCCCGCCTAAATAGAATATATATTCACTCCTAGGTCTATGCCTGGTTAACATTACTCCACTGACGATGGACCTGGAAGGGTCCGAAAGCGCTTTGGGAAGCTTTGGCAATTTTATCAGCCAGTTTCCGTCTGAAACTAAGAACCTAATCAGAAAAACGGAAAGGATCATAGAAAAAATATCCAGACACAAGATGTCCGTTATTTTTAATGATACTTGTATAAAAGAAAAGATGCTGCCAAGATACACACACACACACACATATATATATATATATATATATATATATATATATATATATATATATATATAAATTAAAAATGAAAAAACTTCTTCATGATGATTGGTCTGAGAAATAACACAAAAGTACACTGTTTCAAAAATTTGTACTTCATACCAATGATCCTGAGGGAGTCTTGAAATAAAGACGAAACGTTAATATATATATATATATATATATATATATATATATATATATATATATTAAATGATTTTTAACCTACATACGCTAGCGTTTCAAGCTCTTATCAAATGCAGGGAAGTAACAATTTCACCCGGTTCACAGAGTCAGCCTAGAATCTGCAAGCAGTCGCTCTATCCTCGCGGCCACCGGAAACTGTTACTTGATTAAGGGGAATTAGGATCTTTATGTACCTAGAAGCGGGCACAGACAGCAGACTAATCGAGAGGGTTCGACGAACGTATTCGGAACTTCGCATTAGAGTGTTTGATAGTCTATTTTTACATCCCCGAGAATGATCGACTTTAATTTCTCATATATATATATAGTATATATATATATAGTATATATATATAGTATATATATATATATAGTATATATATATAGTATATATATATATATATAGTATATATATATAGTATATATATATATATAGTATATATATATAGTATATATATATATATATAGTATATATATATATATAGTATATATATATAGTATATATATATATATATAGTATATATATATAGTATATATATATATATAGTATATATATATATAGTATATATATATAGTATATATATATATATAGTATATATATATATATATATAGTATATATATATATATATAGTATATATATATATAGTATATATAGTATATATAGTATATATATATATATATATAGTATATATATATAGTATATATATATATATATATATATAGTATATATATATAGTATATATATATATATATATATATATATATATAGTAAAGAGTGAAAATATATCTATGGCTATCAAGCTACACAGAGGCGTCCGCGTTTTACCCCCACACGGGTTAAGTGCACAGATTTTTTTTAACGAACGGACAGAGAAAAATATGTGCACTTAGCCTGACAATTCTCTGCAGGTACGAAACGCGGACGCCTCTGTGTAGCTTAATTGCCATAAATATATTTTCATATTTTTCTACTAAGCTGTACTCACGTATTGAGCACTATTGAAGTAAATACTGAACAACTATACACTATATCACCGTATAATAATATATGTGTATACATCAAATAATAGTATATGTGTATACATCAAATAATAATCAATTAGCGTATTTTATGAATTAGTTGAAAAAACGAAAATAATAAAGTGCTCGATCGTAGATTCTACAAGAGCTAATATAAGTTATTTTATTTTAAAACCAAACATTAAAGTGTCTAATTTTTCTAATTTTTAAAACGGCAAAGAGACCAATCCAATGCAGATTTTTTTTTAAATAAAATATTATTTATTTAAAATTCAAATTTTCGATTCATAAAAGAATTTTCATCAGGAGGATACAGACAATGATCTGGTTAACGATTCGAAAATTTTAAGGGGAAGAGAGAGCGGGAGAAGAGAGAGAGGGAGAAGAGAAATGGGAAGAAAGAGAGAGGGGGTGAAGAGAGAGAGAGGATGAAGAGAGAGAGAGGAAGAGAGAGAGAGAGGGGGAAGAGAGAGAGGGGGAAGAGAGAGAGGGGGAAGAGAGAGAGAGGGGGAAAAGAGAGAGAGGGGGAAAAGAGAGAGAGGTAGAAGAGAGAGAGAGGGAGAAGAGAGAGAGGGAGAAGAGAGAGAGGGAGAAGAGAGAGAGAGGGGAAGAGCGAGAGAGAGAGAGGGGGGGAAGAGCGAGAGAGGGGGAAGAGCGAGAGAGGGAAAGGGAGAGATGGCGATGAGAGAGATTGTAATAGAGAGGGAGAAAGAGAGGGAAAGAGAGAGTGGGAAGATAAAGAGAGAGGAGAGAGAGGGAGAGAGAAAGATAGAGAGGGGGAAGATAGACAGGGAGAGAAAGTGTAATAAAAAGAGAGGGAAAGAGAGAGTGGGAAGAGAAAGAGAGGGGAGAAAGAGGGGGGGGGAGAAGGATAGAGAGGGAAGAAAAATAGAGACGGGGAGAGAGAGGGAGAAGAGAGAGAGGGAAGAGAAAGTAGGGGAAGAGAGAGTAGAGGAAGAGAGAGAGAGGGGAGAGCGAGAGAGAGAGAGAAAAAAAAGAGAGTAGAGAAAGGGAGAGAAAGAAAGAGAGAGATTGTAGCAGTTCGATATTTGGGCACGAAAACAAATTGTGCGAGACACCGAAAAAGATAAAGTTAGTTGATGAAAAATGAAAGGACGAACTGAAACAAAAAGAAGACTAAAATAAAGTTGATGATGGGATGGGACATTTTGAATCGCAGACTTCAGGAGATGCAAAAAAAAAAAATGACACAAAATGGTGGATTAAAAATGGGCAGACAAAAATGGATGCACACATCAAAGATATATTAAAAAAATGAGAGGTTAAATTCCATAGTTGTCTCTAGACAAATAAATAAATATATATAATATATATATATATATATATATATAAGTATAAATTTTTATTTATACAAACATTATTGGTTACATATGTGCATACATGTTTCGGTTGCACTTTTCCAAGAAAGTCAACCTCATCAGACCAAGAAAAATTCTTGGTCTGATGAGGTTGACTTTCTTGGAAAAGTGCAACCGAAACATGTATGCACATATGTAACCAATAATGTTTGTATAAATAAAAATGTATACTTATAAACAGCTCTACTTGGTATTGAGCACTTTTTATAAACACTTGAGTTTCTACGGATTTACATTTACAGAAACTAATACAATACATGTACGATATATATATATATATATATATATATATATATATATATATATATATATATAAAATAAAACAAAATAATCGAAATGATGAAAAAAAGTAAAGTTACATACTTGACAATTTTATTATCGGGTCTTTAAACAATGATTTCAATAAAAATTATCTTTATAGTACGGCACTTAGTTAATGCTAAACTTCTTTCTGACCGCCAGTATGGATTTAGACAAGCACGATCTACTGCAGACATCCTAACGGTCATCTTTGAATACATGGATCATACACTCGACAAGGAAGGTGAAGCTAAGGCAGTAGCGCTTGACATATCCAAGGCCTTTGACAAGGTATAGCATAAAGGGCTTCTCCTGAAAATATGCTCATACGGTATTACTGGGCAATTACTTAATATAATTAGATCCTTTCTAAACATAAGAAAAATCCAGGTTGTTCTCGATGGATGTTCATCTATGCAACATGACATAAATGCTGGTGTACCCCAGGGATCTATCCTTGGACCTTTATTATTCCTGATTTATATAAACGATCTCCCTGATGACATAGAGTCTGATGTTGGCAAAGTGAGGGACCTATTAGATTGGCGACTCTTTTTTGGGACCTTGTCAAGGAGGAAGAGAGTAGTGGTTGGTGCACCAGCCCAGATGTGACAACAATACTCCATGCATGGGCGGATGGTGGCTTTGTAGAGATACAGGATAATGTCAGGTGTGAAGAGTTTACTAGCACGGTAGAGGGAGCCAACCTTCTTTGCGGCACCCTTGGCAATGTCTTCAATGTATTTGTTCCAATTCATGTTACCTGTGAAGGGTAGGCCGAGGAGTTTGAATGTTGAACTCTCAGTTAAGGTGTTATTTGCCATGACAATCGGTGGTTGGAGAGGTTTCTTGTAGTTATTGAAGGAAAGGAGCTTTGTCTTTGTGGCATTATAAGTTACCAACCATTTGTGACCCCAATCCACTACACCCTGGCGGGGCATTTTCTAAGGATTCATCCATTGCCTCGGATATGATCGT
This sequence comes from Sepiola atlantica, assembly GCA_963556195.1. NCBI lineage: Eukaryota > Metazoa > Mollusca > Cephalopoda > Sepiida > Sepiolidae > Sepiola > Sepiola atlantica. Next base: position 52,986,583 of record OY744551.1, on the reverse strand, counting down.
GTCTGTTTTGCCCACATCACGAGCAAACTAAAAGAAAAAATGTGTGTTTTGAAAATGAGCAGAAACAATTGTATGAATAAAAATGTGTTTTTTAAACAAAATCGGAACTTCTATTAAATTATTTTGAGCTCTTGTAATGTATACACTATTGAGCTATTGACCCAACTTTTGGGTGAATTTAAAAGAATTTTAATAATATATATATTAATTATATATACAAAATAAATGCCTAACCAAAAGCATTGTTTATCAAGACACAACATTTGCCAAAGAAAGCCCGAATAACGAAAAGTACTACCATGGTATGACCTCCCTAGATTTTAAAACCAAATATTACAACCATAAAAACTAAACTGGGCAAGAAATTCCTAAATCTGATTGAAAAACACTTCCCTGTAACCAATCAACTGCATACAATATTCAATAAAAATAACCTAAAACTATCCTACAGCTGCTGCGAAACCTAGAAACGATAATTAAGGCACACAATAACAAAATACTAAAAGAGAACGGCAGAGAGGAAGAACAAATAACAAATTACATAAAAAAGTGGAAAATATAGCAAAAATAACACTAAGAAGAACAAAAATATAAACACTACAAATAGAAATAAACAAAACCCTAATAGTAATAATCCGAATAGAAATGAAAAAGTTAGCAATGAAGAGAAAAGATGTAACTGCATAAATCGTACACTTTGTCCACTACAGAATAAATGCCTAACCAAAAGTATTGTATACCAAGCCACAATATTTGCCAAAGAAAGCCTGAATAACGAAAAGTACTACCTGGGTATGACCTCCCTAGATTTTAAAACCAAATATTACAATCATAAAAGCACATTCAATAACAAAAACGCCAAATAAAAACAGCACTAGCGACCATTACTCAAAGAAATCGAGTGGAAACTAATACAAGACAGTACATGTGTAGATTATGTCTTAATGAAAAATTAGAAATTCTTAACTTTAAAGACCCCCAAAAAACTATTAAACTGTAGAAGTGAAATAGCAAACAACTGCTTCCACAGAATAAATTAAATTAGGATAACAATACATAAGAAAAATAAAATAATTAAATAAAATAAACTAGAATAAGATAGAAAAACTATCCCAAGCAAGCAGGTGTAAAAATAAGGTAATCTATTAATGCGTCACCCCTATACAAAGCAAAACAAAATAAGACATAAAAAAATCAGTCGAACCTTTATTTGAGAGAAGCCCTGCCATTGGCTAATGAAAATATTAACCCGGGGAATTGAATAACAATGAAACTGATTGGTTAGCTAGTCAGACTAGTGTTTATATAAAAAAAACACCCATTAACACGAATTCCATGCATTTTAACCTGACGATTCCCTATGGGGATGAAACGCAGAAGCCTCTGTGTAGCTTAATTGCCATAAATATATTTTCATAACTTACATTATATATATATATATATATATATATATATATATATATATATATAATTAAATTCCCGAGACAGTTTATCATGATAAACAACTGATGATCCTTTAAATAAAGTTAAGACTAGCGTAAATTCTTGGAAGCAAACTAATATAGTGACTGCATAAAGTAAATTGACTTACAAAAGTGATTTTCCACCGAACGACTTGGGACTAAAATGTTTTTTTGTTTTTTTTATATAGTTTTAATGGTTGAGAAACTTCAGAGACTATATATATATATATATATATATATATATAAATAGATTTGAACCCTTTTTTTCTTTATATAGTTTTAATGGTTGAGAAACTTCCGAGACTATATATATATATATATATATATATATATATATATATATATATATATATAATGCGTCGGGGTATGTTGAAAAGAAATCAATAAAGTTCCCGATCGTAAGAATGTGTGAGCTAAAATGCAAATTATTTATTTAACAACTATACGTTACATATTCCAGAGACGTACCATGGTTTCATTGACACGGATAGATTTTTACTGTTTAGAAAAGGCCTTAATAATGCCTCCACAGAAGAAAATTTGGTAAATTTATAGAAGTGCACCTTTCGTATTTCGACCCCTAAAAAAAAAAGTATCCTACTTTTTGGGGCAAATTACATGTAAACAGCCTCAACAAATATCCGCTATGAAAAAAAATTATGAAAATTTTTATTATTTTAGATTTTAGGAGGGGGGTCACTTTCCTATAATAAGTTATACGTAAAGTGAGCACCCATTTCTTGGCCACCGAATCTCACCTCTCGTGTTTCGACCCCCTAAAAAAAAGTTTCTACTTTTTTTTGGCAAATTACATGTAAACAGCCATCCATTACAAATATCTGCTATGAAAAAAAAAAAAAATGAGATTTTTTTTTTTTTTTAGATGTTAGGAGGGGTGGGGGGATCACTTTCCTATATAAGTTATACGTAAAGTGAGCACGCATTTGTTGGCCACCGCGCGGATATTTGTTGAGGCTGTTTACATGTAATTTGTCCAAAAAAGTAAAAACTTTTTTTTTAGGGGTCGAAATACAAGTGGTGAGATTCGGTGGCCAACAAATGCGTGCTCACTTTACGTATAACTTATATAGGAAAGTGATCCCCCCTCCTAAATTCTAAAATAATAAAATTTTTCATAATTTTTTTTCATAGCGGATATTTGTTGAGGCTGTTTACATGTAATTTGCCCAAAAAAGTAGGATACTTTTTTTTTTAGGGGTCGAAATACGAAAGGTGCACTTCTATAAATTTACCGAAAATTTCTACTAGCGAATAGACTATTAATGAAAACATAATTCACTGAAAGCCGTCCGT
>OY744551.1:52958806-52981306 GCA_963556195.1 Sepiola atlantica | reverse complement strand
TCACTTTCTAACCTGACCAAAGTTACAACTTCATGCAAAATTTCAGAGAAATTCAATGGATGGTTGCGGAGAAAAATCCGGACGGACAGACGGACGGAAATGCCTCAAAACATAGGTCTCCCAATTTTTTAAATTGGGGGACCAATTATATAGCAGCATAACAGTAACACTATTATCTAATCTCATCTAAATTTTTTCCATCTATCCTACCTATATTAACATCAAAACATGCTGTGCTTTTCGGCCTTCTGGCTAAGATCAAAGTGTAGTATCTGTTCCAATGGATACTGCACTTCATAGATCGGTATTGTCTTGGCCTTCGGGGCTTGATTTCCGCCGGTCTATGGGTCTGATCTGTCCTGTGCAGTTCTAGGTCCACCCTCCCAGGCTTTACCTCCCCTCTTTGGGGAGGAGTAAGTTAATTGCTTACTGCCTGAGGCGCCCCTACCGGGGAATGCCGACGGGGCTGCCCAGGCAATTTTTAATGGCCAGAGTGATCACCTTCTCGAGCGCTCGCTTTTCAAATCCCACTTTCCGACCTTGTGTCACATATTCCTATTGTGGGTAGGGGTTAAATAACGCCTTTTGGCTAAGATCAAAGTGTAGTATCTGTTCCGATGGATACTGCACTCCATAGTCTGGTATCGTCTTGGCCTTCGGGGCTTGATTTACGCCGGTCTATGGGTCTGTCCTGTGCAGTTCTAGGAGGTCCACCCTCCCAGGCTTTGCCTCCCGTCTTTGGGGAGGAGTAAGTTAATTGCTTACTGCCTAAGGCGCTCCTACTGGGGAATGCCGACGGGGCTGCCCAGGCAATTTTTAATGGCTAGAGTGCTCACCTTCTCGGGCGCTGGCTTTTCAAGTCCCACTTTCCCGACCCGACCTTGGGTCACATCTTACCTTGTGGGAGTAAGATAAAAATGGTGAGGAGGTGAATAAAAAATTCTACCATACTAAATAATATTTTGAAATGGCCACAAACAGTTTTAGGTTTACTTAATTTGCATATTTATTTTGTAAAAAGCTCCTAATAAATTAATATTCTGTAATATTCAGTTGTAATTTTGCATTGTCATATTTTCTTATATATACGCAATATTTTCGTCGGTAGAGAAACGTCTGATGTAGCTGGGATGCTGAGAACAGATACTACACTTTGATCTTAGCCAAAAGGCCAAGGACCATAAAAATAATATTTTTTTAATGGTCAGACATTTTTTAAATGAATAAAAAAGAAAACCGATTTAATCTATTATTGTATTATCTTTTAATAAGGTTGTGTCATGATACCCTCCTCCCAGGTATTACCCCCTCTTTTTTGAGAGGTGTGGAGGTAGTATAGTGTCTGTTCTGTTGTCATGATATCATCCTCCCAGGTATTAACTCCTTTGGGGGGGGGGAGGCGTTGCTCATGATATCATACTCCCAGTCATTTCCTCCTCCTTTGAGGGAGGATGTAGTATATGTTCGTCCATTATGATGTCATCATCCGAGGCGAGCAAAAATATGCTCCCTCCGGAGGGAGCATATTTTTGCTAGTAAATAAGTAAATGCAAAAGTTGGGTCCATTTTCTGCACTAAAATCAAAACGTTCTATTTAAAGTTAATTCAAACTTTACACAATAGACGCACCATCTTTTTTTTATATACTGCTTATGTATATGCGATATCAGTTGCAAGGTTAACTAATTTACATATTGGTTTTGCAAAATTACATTTTATTAATTAACTATTATTTGTGGTGCTTTTGCTGTTTCACAATGACATGAAAATATTAAATAGATTAGAATTGTTTAATGTGTAAATGAACTAGAATTGTTTGTTTAGTAAATGGACTAGAATTGTTTATTTTGTAAATGGATTAGAATAGTTATTTTGTAAATGGACTAGAATTGTTTGTTTAGTAAATGGACTAGAATTGTTTGTTTTGTAAATGGACTAGAATTGTTTATTTTGTAAATGAACTAGAATTGTTTGTTTAGTAAATGGACTAGAATTGTTTATTTTGTAAATGGATTAGAATAGTTATTTTGTAAATGGATTAGAATTGTTTATTTTGTAAATGGACTAGAATTGTTTGTTTAGTAAATGGACTAGAATTGTTTGTTTTGTAAATGGACTAGAATTGTTTATTTTGTAAATGGATTAGAATTGTTTGTTTTGTAAATGGACTAGAATTGTTTGTGTTGTAAATGGACTAGAATTGTTTATTTTGTAAATGGATTAGAATTGTTTGTTTTGTAAATGGACTAGAATTGTTTGTGTTGTAAATGGACTAGAATTGTTTATTTTGTAAATGGATTAGAATGGTTTATTTTGTAAATGGATTAGAATTGTTTATTTTGTAAATGGACTAGAATTGTTTGTTTTGTAAATGGACTAGAATTGTTTATTTTGTAAATGGATTAGAATTGTTTGTTTTGTAAATGGACTAGAATTGTTTGTGTTGTAAATGGACTAGAATTGTTTATTTTGTAAATGGACTAGAATGTTTTATTTTGCAAATAGATTATAATTTTGGGGGTAAATAGACTAGAATTGTTTGTTTGTTTTTTGTAAATGGACAAGATATTTTTATTTGGTAAATGGAATAGAAATTTATTTTTATTTTTTGTAAATGGACTAGAATTGTTTTTTTTTGTAAATGGACTAGAATTGTTTATTTTGTAAATGGACTAGAATTATTTATTTGGTAAATGGACTAGAACTTTTTATGTAAATGGATTAGAATAGTTATTTTCTAAATGGATTATAATTTTGGGGGCATAAATGGACTAGAATTGGTTCTTTTTGTAAATGGACAAGATATTTTTATTTTGTAAATGGAATAGAAATGTATTTTTTTTTTTTTTTTGTAAATGGACTAGAATTGTCTGATTCATACTTATTCATTTTTAGTTTTAAAATCTGTTATGATTTAAATTATTTTATTTTTCGCAATTGTTTACGCCAAAACTTTAGTGACAATTATTTTTCAGCGATGACTGTAAGATTAGATGAAGATGAAAACAGCATTTTTCTGATTCGGGTGGCAACACTGGGTGGAGTTAAGGTCATAAAAGAGGAGTGCGACTAATTATTATGATCTTGATCCGATATGAATCCTTGGCATTGCCACGGAAGTGTGAGATCGGTCAAAATGTTGGTCGCTTCTAAATGCATCACCCTGATCACCTGATCATCCACAATCCACAAGATTCTTCAGTAACCATACTATTAAAAGATAACACACAAAAAGAAAAAAAAACACTCACACGTTATATTAAATTAAAATTGTCCTTTTGAAATATTTCTTGAGGTGATTAAAGATCAGTGAGTTTTCCCCATGTAATTTTCGCTCGGTCGAATTTAGGGGTTTTGAACGCAAAACAAAAAATTTTGAACGATAAAGGGACACCACTCAACGAATAAAAGGAATAAATAAAAATAAAATCAAAACATAAAGGTGTTTAAGGAAAGCGCCAGGAAATATGTTGATTTGATGCCAACCTTTCTTGCAAAACGGTTATTAATTACAATCAGCGTTTTCGTTGCCGGATTAGAAACTTTCTTTTTATTTTATTTTTGTTGCGAAAAGCTCCATCTTGACAGGGAAAAATGCTTGCATCTTGAACTCGGAATCAAAATACAAGCGCCCATTCTGTCGCCTCGGCTTTCGGCTAAAACAAAAACTGGCAGTCAGATCTGCGATGGAAGTCATTTTCTGGTTTTTAATTTTACAATGAAATCTTACAAATTACGATTGGTTTTCAATATTCTATATTTATCGATATTTATCAATATTCTATATTTATCAATATTTATCAAAATTCTGTATTTATCAACATTTATCGATATTCTATATTCATCAATATTCTATATTCATCAATATTCTATATTTATCAATATTTATCAATATTCTATATTTATCAATATTTATCAATATTCTATATTCATCAATATTTATCAATATTCTATATTTATCAATATTCTATATTTATCAATATTTTATATTTATCGATATTCTAAATTTATCAATATTCTATATTTATCAATATTCTATATTTATCAATATTCTATATTTATCAATATTTATCAAAATTCTATATTATCAATATTCTATATTTATCAATATTTATCGATATTCTATATTTATCAATATTTATCAAAATTCTATATCTATTAATATTTATCAAAATTCTATATTTATCAATATTTATCAAAATTCTATATTTATCAATAATAATCAAAATTCTATATTTATCAATATTTATCGATATTCTATATTTATCAATATTCTATATTTATCAATATTTTATATTTATAAGTAATGTTACCTCAAGTTACAACACGTAGTTGGATATTCCACCAGACTAGATGAATTCTTGTCCTGGAATCCGGTAAAACCAAGAGACCACAAGGAAGATATACTATAACATCCTGAACAAATATTAAAACTAACATCATTCGAAGCCCAACTAAGATCCCCTCGATACGGCTATACACTGGCTCATATGAGGAATGGGACACCTTCTCGTAGTAATGTTACCCCAAGTAACAGCAGTTAGCTGGATACTCCACCAGACTAGATGAATTCTTGTCCTGGAATTCGGTAAGACCAAGAGACCACAAGAAAGATATACTATAATATAATTAACTGGTCAATTGGGAAGAGGAAAATTAATATTTGTAACTTCTTTACTAACTCAACGCTTGAGAGGTGAAGGAGAACTTTAATGGAATATTTGGATATCTATGTATTTCATATAGAGTACTGGTGTTAGCCCCAGGAAGGGGTTCCTTGATTTCTGAGAACTTTGACTGAAGTAAAATGAAATTATTTATATATATACATATATATATGTGTGTGTGTGTGTGTGTATAAATAAATAATTTCTTACCATAAAAAACACCTTCAGGGAAACATTCAAACTATCCTTAGAATTAAGGGAAAACAATTAGCCGAGATTTAGTTGTTTTGTTTTACGGCATATCAACCCTTTTCAGATTGGTAAAAGTTTGTATGCTTCAAGTTCTATATATCTTCAAATATTTATTAATGGTGTTTGGTTGTTTTGTTAAAGATAAAATTTCATTTTTACTTTTATTATCTCTCATATATATATATATATATATATATATATATATATATATATATATATATATATATTGTGTGTGTATTGAGGCAGCATTTTCTCATTTATGCAAACATTGTTAAAAATAACAGAATTCGTCTGTTTAATTATACCCTTTTTTTATTTATTCAATTTTTCTGATGTTTTTTTTTGTATTAAAATCAAAAAAATTAACAAATGTTCCATAGGTTTCACGAACGTTTTTGATTCTTCGTCGATTCATCCTCAGGTGTCAAAAGCAAATGAACAAAAAAGTTGGAGAGAGAAGAGAATTTTTAAAAGACGGCAGAGAAACACGCAGAGAACGTTTTTCGCATTGTTCCATGAAAGTCGTCGACGATTTAAATTCAGCGACGCTGGATGGCATCACAGAATAAAATCGCATTACGTTAAGCATTTTAAAATGTTACCAATGGTTTCATACAAAAAAGAGCATCAGAAAAAATGAAAGAATAAAAAAACGTATAATTAAAACAGACGAATTCTGTGAGTTTAACAATGTTTTCATAAATATATCTATATATATATATATATATATATATATATATATATATATTTATTTATTTATCAGCAAGAAGGATAGAATTGCACAAAAATCAAAGAGAAGAAAAATAGACTGAATATAATCTATGTTTGATATAACTGAAAGATTTATGACCAAAGAAATGAATGGTAATCTTTATAATTCGTCAGACAAAAACGGATGAAGAATGATAGCCACGAAAGAACAACACCCCAAGGGAAACATTCAAACTATCCTTAGAATTAAGGGGAAAAAATTAGAAGAGAAAGATATCAAATATTTCCAATACTACTACTACTAATCTAACATATAAAGTTATCTTGTAGGATTTTAAAAGTCAGACCTAAATAGCATTTAATTTGACATGTCAAACTTTGATTCTGACTAGCCAATTTTCATTTGTTATTGTTGTACCATGTTATTAGCATCATAATAATCTAACATATAAAGTTATCATGTTAGATTTTTAAAATTGTACCTAAATAGCATTTAAGCTGACATATCAAACTTTGGTTCTGACTAGCCAATTTTCATTTGTAGTTGTTGTACTGTGTTATTGGTATTAGCGTATACTATGTCGTCCCAATCAGACAACTGGTAAAATGGAAACATTTTTTTAATTATGACCGAAAAATCAGAATCAAAGAAAATAACTCATATTTTTATTGGCGAATATAAAAAGAGTTGTCTCCCTTTACAACTAAATTTTTATTTATTTTTCTGTATAAGTTAAAAAAAAATGTGGAAACCAATAAAAATAAAAAAATAAAACGACTTCAACACTGCATCCCGAACAGCGCCAGGTAGATACAGCTAGTATTATATATATATATATATATATATATATATATATATATATATATATATATACACATATATATATATATATATATATATATATATATATACACATATATATATATATATGATAATTTTATTTACACAGACATGTACAAAATCTGCGACACTGGCATGTCGATGTTATCGATCAACAGTTACTATAAACTGAGATCTCATCAGGCATAGTTAGAATCCGATCTTAACCTCAGATCATATTTTGAGAGAATCTCTGAGAATATTTGGAGAGGTTCTCTCCAAATATGATCTGAGGTTAAGATCGGATTCTAACTCTGCCTGATGAGATCTCAGTTTATAGTAACTGTTGATCGATAACATCGACATGCCAGTGTCGCAGATTTTGTACATGTCTGTGTAAATAAAATTATCATATATAAAGCTCTATTTTGATATTGAGCACTTTTTATAAACCCGGTTAAAATTCTCTGGATTACCACCCTGTGGATATTTTTTACCTGGATTATTACCATTATTATATATATATATATATATACATATATATATATATAACATAAGGAAAGGGGAAAAATGCCTTCAAAAAAACATGTGTTAGATGCAGATATTTTTTGTTAGAATCAAAATAAAAAATAAAAACATTTTTTTTTCTTTTTCATCTTGACTTTTTTATCTGATATTTCGCTTGATATAACAAGCCTCGACAGAGCTTTAGACAAATAAAAGGTATTAACCTTTTTTTTTTCGTAATAATCCTTCCTGGTCTTCTAGAAGTGACGTCCGATGTTATGTGGACTAACGGTGCAAATGTCTCTTTTAAATCTTTGAAGGCATTTTGCCTCTTTCTTTATGTTTAGAATTCTAAAGATGCTTAAAAAAAAATTAACTTTCCCAAATTTATACTTACCAGCGACCATGCGCCATTTAAGTTCAATTTAAAATTTAAGTTCAATGTACTTGTCTCCAAACGCGGGCAGAATCAGACACAAGATCGGTTTTTAATGTGGGGAAAATCTAACTCCCCAAAAAGGGGCACTCTGGATTGGGACAAGATTTTTAATTGCCTCAGTCTTTCACTGACCGAGGATGGTTTGGTTTGTTTTACGGCATATCAACCATCTGTGGGTTATTTAACGCCGAATAAAGTTGTCAAATATAATTCTATAGGGAGGGTAATTATTTATATTCCTAGAATACATTATTCTCGGAATACATTGTTCTCGGAATGCATTGCTCTACCCTTTGAAAACATTGCATTCCTCTTAGAAAGACATTTCATAGAGGGTACCATCATTACTCAAGAACAGGAAAACGGAGCACCCCAAGGAAGAGCCGCACCAGTGACATTGCTCTTAGAAAACATTATTCTTTGAAAACATTACTTCTTGCCATTTGGCAATCTTCTTTGTTTTCAACATGATTGACCCTCAGACACCGCCTTCTAGTATCTATTTGGGAAGAAAATAAAAAGGAGAGATAAGGTTTTGATTTTTTTTGAAGAATCACATTGAATAATACGGTTGGGGATGAACTTGTAGATACGAGGGCATGACATGACCAGCCGATTGATCGGATCAGACCTCTCCGATCTCCCGTCTAGCCGAAGTAAGGGTCAAAGTGGAAGAATGACTCAGCACCCAGGATTCCATCCTAAGGAATCACGGGTCGCCAACTACATGTGGCCCCGTTTTTGTTTTCACAACTTACAGCCTACATGTAGATGTGTATTCGGAGGGGGGGGGGGGGTGACTCCTATGCATGAGGTTGAAGTCAGCGGATTCGAGCCACCGCCCCCTCCCCCCAGCTGGCAGGGTGAGACCGAGGATGGAAAAGATGAAGTATAGTATCTGTACAGATACTACACTTTGCTCCTAGCCAAAAATCTAAAGAGAGGGGAAGCAGTCATATGTTCACGTACTTGCATGACATTTTTCTTAATATTATCATCCTGAAGAAGCCTTACAAATAAAGACGAAACGTTGTTGAATACATAAAAAAAAAAACATCTTTTTGGTTTTTCCTTTTTCATTTCCCATTACGTTGGATTACCTTCATCCTTCCTTTCTCATACACACATTATAATGGTGAAAATAAGAAAGGCCGGGTGGGGGGAGGGGGGGGGGAGTGAGAAAACATATCTAAGAAGATGAACTTAATGCGATCTACGTTTACAAGGAAATGAAAGATTTATGGCCAAAGAGATGAAGGATAATCTCACAGGGACGAAAGTTGTTTTGTTTTTGTTTTGTTTTTTGTTGTTTTTTTTTTTGGGGGGGGGGGTTGCTTTTCATCCGGCAAATAACGAAAAGCGAAAAGATGAAGCAACGGCACCCGGGGGGGGGGGGAAGTAAAATGTTGCAATAATTCAGCATAGTAATGCAGCGGCCATTTTTCTACCGGAAGTACATCAACAGAGGAGGGGGGGGGACCAAATTAAGAAAAATTAAGTTATCAAAAGGAAAAAAAAACAATTAGAAAATATACTGCTAATACTACTACTACTACTACTACTACTAAAAACAACAACAACAGCAGCAACAACAACAACAACAACAACATCAGAAATAACAACAACAGCATTGCAAAAATGTATGAGATATTTTGTTTGTTTGTTTAAGTTTCACAAAAGAAAGGAACTTTCTCCAACTCCATTGGGAGCCGCGTTATTGTAATATAAATGAGTTAATCCCCAGACAAATTTTTATGAAAAAGTATGAAAATAAAATTTTTTAAAAAATAAACAAAAAAATGCGAAGTACATATCCCCCTTACCCCTTTCATTTCCCTGGTCGCATATATATATATATATATATATATATATATATACGGCCAGAACGTTACCTACCCATCACCCGAGGCCCCGGCCGCCCCACGGTAATCTCTAATCAAGCGGGTGATCCAAATATTTATTCGGACATTGATTGAGAATGTAAGAAAAAACTTGGGGAGGAATGTTTCTACAACAAACAAGAAAAAGAAACACTTGAGTGATGGCCGCCACCTAGTGGTTAAATTAAACACTTAGGACGAAGGAAATGGAAATCGGGTAATTAGCTAAAAGATATATATATATATATATATATATATATATATATATATATATATATATATGTGTGTGTGTGTGTGTGTGTGTGTGTGTGTGTGTGTGGAAAATGAAAAAGGAAAACCAAAAAGGGATGTTTTTATGTGTACATCAACGTTTTGTCTTTATTTATAAGACTTCATCAGGATGATAATATAAAGAAAAATGGCATACAAGTACGTGCACATATGGGGTTGACATTATGGGAAGAAGGGAGGAAAGTAGTAGCCACTACTGGAGAAAACAGTAGGGCTGACGTCCAGACTTAGTGGAGTCAGTAGTGAGGAATGAAAGTAAATGTTTATGAAACAAGTCAGCCCTACTGTTTTCTCCAGCAGTGGCTACTACTTTCCCCCCTTCTTTCCATAATGTCAACCCCATATGTGCACGTACTTGCATGACATTTTTCTTTATATTATCATCCTGATGAAGTCTTATAAATAAAGACGAAACGTTGATGTACACATAAAAAACATCCCTTTTTGGTTTTCCTTTTTCATTTTCCCATTACGTCGGATTACCATCATCCTTCTTTTCCCATATATATATATATATATATATATATATATATATATGTGTCACGTGGCCTAATAGTTACAGCGCTTGCTTTTCTTGGCATTTGGCTAAGATCAAAGTGTAGTATCTGTTCCAAAGGATACTACACCCTACAGACCGGTACCGTCTTGGTCTTCGGGCCTTGATTCCGCCGGTCTTAGGGATTGTCCTGTGCAGTTCTAGGAGGTCCATCCTCCCAGGCTTTGCCTTCTCACCCTTTTAGAAGGGTTTAGTTTATTGCTAATCGCCTGAGGCGCCCATACCGGGGAATGCCGACGGGGCTGCGCAGCCATTTTTAGAGGGTCAAAGTGCTCTTCCTCTAGGGTGCTGACTTATCAAATCCCACTTTCCGACCTTGTGTCACATCTTACCGCTGTGGGAGGTAGATAAATACTATTTGCTTACGGAGTCTAGGTTGACTCTGTGGCAGGAGTTCGAACCGTGCGACCGTCCGAGATTATCATCCCTGCACTGATGAGAGCGAAAGCTCGAAACACTAGCGTATGTAGGTAAAAATAATTTAATATTATTTATTTAAAATTAATATTGTTATAAGCCACTTTAATAAGATTAAAGTTGATCCACGTTCGGGGAAGTTAAAAATAGACTGACACGTAGCTATAAGGCATATTCCGACAACGTTCGTAGAATCTCTAGTCAATCTTTCTTAATATGCCGCCTTTCGCATAATTAGAACTTAAATTCCTTTCTTGAATGTGGTAATGTCCCGTAGCCTAATGGTTACAGCACTTTTATACGGAGTCTAGGTTGACTCTGTGGCAGGAGTTCGAACCGTGCGACCGTCCGAGATTAACATCCCTGCACTTATGAGAGCGAAAGCTCGAAACGCTAGCATACTTAGGTAAAAATAATTTAATATTATTTATTTAAAATTAATATATATATATAAGTTATAAAAATTATTTTATGATCCCTTCCTTAAACCATGACTTTTCAAAGATACAATATCTATTAAATCATCAATTGTTCAAAACATGGGATTTATATGAGAAAATTATTTTATTATCCCTTCCTTAAACCATGGCTTTTCAAAGATACAATATCTATTAAATCATCAATTGTTCAAAACAAGAGATTTATATAAGAAAATTATTTTATTATTCCTTCCTTAAACCATGGCTTTTCAAAGATACAATATCTATTAAATCATCGAACAATTACCCCTAAGAATCGGATTTCTCTGCAACTCTCTCCTCATGCATTATCTCTTTTTTTGCACCCTCTCAACAACAGCTGAACTCCGAGCAGTTTGGGGGCCTGCCAGAACGCTGGTCACTCTCCGCTGATGTGCGGTCATTTTTGAATCGGTTGAACCACTCCTTAATGTGTGTGTCACACCCATTGCATCTTCTCCAAACACCTGCTGAATCTGACGCGACGATGATGATGAAGACCATTCCAAAAGAAGACTTCCAGAGATGTTTCCAACAGGAGTAGCGTAGTATATGTTCGTTTGTCATATATTACTAATGGAGATTTGGTATCCGTCTGTCTGAAGCCGCAACTATACTATTACTTCTATTCATATACTAGTGTACTATCCTTCGATGCTCAGTTCAGAAGGTGGGGCGAATATCAGTTCTGTTGTCATGGGACCATCTTCCCAGATACTACCTTTTCTTTCGGTGAAAGTGTAGTATATGTTCGTTCGTAATGAGAACATCCTCCCAAGTATTAGCTGCTCCACTCCTTAATTTGTGTTACACCCATCGCATCTTCTCCAAACACCTGCTGAATCTAACGCGACGGCGGAGATGAACACTATTTCAAAAAGAAGACTTCCAGATGTGTTTCCGGCAGTGGATGGATCGGTGGGCTAAGTGTGTGCAAGCACAAGGGGCCTACTTTGAAATGGGATTAGGGTCCCAACCCCGTCACGTATTTGAAATATTCTTTCTGGCCTAAGGTTGGATACCTTTTAGACAGGGTTCATATACATACATATATATATATACATATATATATATATATATATATATATATATATATATATATATATAGTGATTGCAGTAGATTGATTGACTTACTAGACAAAAATCGTTCACCGAAAATGATTTTTTTTTTTTTTTCCAGTTTTGAAGGTTAAAAAAACTTGCAAGACTATATATATATATATATATATATATAAATATATATATATATATATATATATATATATAGTGATTGCAGTAGATTGATTGACTTACTAGACAAAAATCGTTCACCGAAAATGATTTTTTTTTTTTTTCCAGTTTTGAAGGTTAAAAAAACTTGCAAGACTATATATATATATATATATATATATATATATGTGTGTGTGTGTGTGCGTGTGTGTGAAAAAAAAGACAAATGGAAAACAGGTTAAAATGCAGGAGAAAAACAAAAACAAGAGATTTGACCGGTTTCGTTCGTATTAACAAACGTCTTCAGAAAAAAAGTGAAGATTTGGTTCTATATATATATATAGATATATATTTTTATTTACTCCCCATAACGTCCGGGGATGTCCTTGGAGGAGTCAGGCAGATAGTTTTCCATTTAGTACTGACCAGGCTCAACGTTTGTCGTTTTTCACACATTTCATTCTCATGACTTATCGTGCATCTTACCTCATATATATATATATATATATATATAATTGCTCCCCATTCATGGGATGAATTCTTCAGTATTAGAAATAACAGTTTCTAATTAGAATAGAGTTCTCTCGGTAACCAATAGTAAACAAAAAAGCATAAGTGTTATAATCTCCCTTACTGTCGTTGTAATAGCGTTGCGGTAAAAGGCGTGATCCCACTTTCAAGTAATCTGGTAATCGTTTTTTTTAATCTCAGGATGAAAACAGCCCACACTGAAAAGCTATGATATGGAGAAACAGCTGTGGATACTATATCTATATATATATATATATATATATATATATATATATATATATATATATAGAGAGAGAGAGAGAGAGAGAGAGAGAGAGAGAGAGATTTTTTTTTTTACTTCCCATAACGTCCGAGGGTGTCCTTGGAGGAGTCAGGCAGAAACTCTATCTGTCCTAAGTTTTCTGTGGACATAGTAGAACCTGGTAGTGTCCAAAATGGTCACTCATTTAGTACTGGCCAGGCTCATCGTTGCTTAACTTCGAAGATCTGACGCGAACCGGTGTGTAAACGTGATTATGCCGTGTATGTGTGTACATACATATATATATATATATAATCCGAGTATGGTACAGATCCACAGGGTATAGATCCAGGGGAATTGAACCGGGTTTCTGAGAGTGCTCAATAAAAATATAGAGCAGAAATATAAATGATAATTTATTTCATTTTGACTACAAAATTACAAAAGACCTGAAGAACGGGAGCCACACAAACCGCTCTCGTGAAACAAAATCAATTTTGTAGTAAAAATGAAATAAATTATCATTTATATTTATATATATATATATATATATATATATATATATATATATATATATAT
This sequence comes from Sepiola atlantica, assembly GCA_963556195.1. NCBI lineage: Eukaryota > Metazoa > Mollusca > Cephalopoda > Sepiida > Sepiolidae > Sepiola > Sepiola atlantica. The sequence continues at coordinate 52,967,748 of OY744551.1, read as the reverse complement.
ATATATATATATATATATATATATATATATATATAAGAGTACCTTTTCCAGAACGGTAAAATGAATTCCCTGAACAGAAGAGTCGTGCACGACTTTTTATGTCCCCTTATGAAGATTGAAATCATGATTTAATTATACTAAACCTTATGTCTAGAATTCTTATTGTAATTTTGATCAAAATCAATCACACGAGTTTGATGTCTAAAATTCAACGGGGTCTTAAGAGAAAACTGAAATTCGGGGAATCTTGCTTAATTGGTGTCTAATTATTACAGATCAGATTCAATGCAGATCAGATATATTTGGTCTTAGGGAAAGGGCCACCCTCCCAAGCATTACCTCTCCCTTTTAGAAAGGGAGATAGTTTTATTGCCTTTTTTTTTTTTAATGGAAATCGCTCCAGGCAAGGCATGAAGCCACTTGATCTAAGGAGCTAACAAGAACAACTAGATGATGCCTATTTGGCCTTAGTCTTAGAAAAGACCAAGGTTATAGGTAGGACCAAGGTTATAGGTAGGAGGAAAACAGTCAGCAGGAAGAGAGTTCCATAAGCCTGCGGTTCTTGGTTTGGTATGGTAGTTTTGTTTTACGGCATATCAACCCTTTTTGGGTTATTTAATGCCGAATCTGGTCATTATAGTAAAAGTTTTTATGCTTCAAGTTCTTTATATCTTCAAATGTTTAATCATCGTTTTTGGTTTGGTAGTTTTGTTTTACGGCATATCAACCCTTTTTGGGTTATTTAATGCCGAATCTGGTCATTATAGTAAAAGTTTTTATGCTTCAAGTTCTTTATATCTTCAAATGTTTAATCATCGTTTTTGGTTTGGTAGTTTTGTTTTACGGCATATCAACCCTTTTTGGGTTATTTAATGCCGAATCTGGTCATTATAGTAAAAGTTTTTATGCTTCAAGTTCTTTATATCTTCAAATGTTTAATCATCGTTTTTGGTTTGGTAGTTTTGTTTTACGGCATATCAACCCTTTTTGGGTTATTTAATGCCGAATCTGGTCATTATAGTAAAAGTTTTTATGCTTCAAGTTCTTTATATCTTCAAATGTTTAATCATCGTTTTTGGTTTGGTAGTTTTGTTTTACGGCATATCAACCCTTTTTGGGTTATTTAATGCCGAATCTGGTCATTATAGTAAAAGATTTATGCTTCAAGTTCTAAAAATAAAATAAAAAAGGGAAGGGAGAAAGGGAGAGGGGCTGTTGTTTTTGTTTTTGGTTTTGTAGAACATAATTAAGTTTTACAAAAAAAAAAAAAAAACGTCAATGTAGGTGAATTTCGTCTCAGGGAGCCACAGGGCAGCCTGATCTGGTATCACCAGGCGGTTCTTGGAAAGAAGCTACTGGAAAAGGAAGCTGTATTACAATGAGGTAACAAAACAGCAAATTGATGGAGACCACTAGACCAACGAATCAAACGAGCTGGAACAAAAGAAGTGGGTGGAATAGATCACAGAATTCTGAAGAACAAAAGCTCCAGCCCCTGTCCCATCGCCGCAATGTTGCATCCCTGTGCTTGTTTTGCAAATATTTAATGGAATGTGCTCCGACAAATTTGCTACTCTGGTGCAAACTCGACATAAATACCACTCGACAAACCCGACAATCAGCTAAATCCCACCCTTTCACTGTAGAGGTCCGCAGATATAGGAAAGCTTTCGACTCTAATCGTTTCTTTCTTTGAACTGCTTGCCTTTGGCACTCACTACCTGCTCCCTTTTTCTCCAACATACAGAAATTTAAATGTAATGTGATGTGAACAAACATCTCGCTGCACAACTCTCTCAACTTAGGATGTTACTATGGATATGGCCCCTAAATCACAGTAGTCCCTAACGTCTCAGTGGCAATGGGGCGAATAAAAAAAAAAAAAATTAATTAGTGTATGTGTACTCAAGTGTTTGTTTTTCTATTCTACTCGAAAGATCAAAGTGTAGTATCTGTTCCGATGGATACTGCAACCCATAGACTGGTATTGTCTTGGCCTTCGGGGCTTGATTTACGCCGGTCAATGGGTCTGTCCTGTGCAGTTCTAGGAGGTCCACCCTTCCAGGCTTTGGCTCCCCTCTTTGGGGAGGAGTAAGATTATTGCTTACTGCCTGAGGCGCCTCTACAGGGGAATGCCGACGGAGCTGCCCAGACAATTTTTAAATGGCCAGAGTGCTCACCTCTCGGGCGCTGGCTTTTCAAACCCCACTTTCCCGACCCGACCTTGGGTCACATCTTACTTGTGGGAGTAAGATAAAAACTGGCTTTGTGCCTAACTCCTGGAGAGGAGTAAATCAATACTCGACTTCCACATCATTAATTCTTTTTTTTATCAATCGATTTTTTTTTAAATCTAAAGAATACATATATATATATATATATGATAAAGAATGAAAAAAATGTTCCGACGTAGTAGAAAATGAAATAAGGAAAACCAAAATTTTAACTAAATATCCATCTACGTTTCACCTTTATTTTTTTATTTTTTATGTATTTTTTATTTTTTATTTATTTTTATTTTTTATTTTTTATTTATTTTTTTATTTTTTTACTTTTTATTTTTTTATTTATTTATTTATTTTTTTTTTTGTTATCTACTTTCTCCCACAGCGGTAAGATGTGACACAAGGTCAGGAAAGTGGGATTTGAAAAGCCAGCGCCCGAGAAGATGAGCACTCTGGCCTACAAAAAAATGCCTGGGCAGCCCCGTCGGCATTCCCTGGTAGGGTCGCCTCAGGCGATTAGCAATAAATTAACCCCTTCTCAAAGGGTGAGAAGATAAAGCCTGGGAGGGTGGACTTTGTAAAATACCACAGGACAAACCCACAGACCGGCGGAATCAAGACCTGAAGGTCAAGACGATACCGGTCTACGGAGCGCAGCATCCATCGGAACAGATACTGCACTCTGATCTTGGCCAAAATATTTATTAGAGGGTTTCATCAGGACGGGAGATTGAAGAAAAAGAAAAAATACAGCAACAAGTACCAAAGTCTGAAAAATAAATGTGAGGAAACACTTAGCAGTTAAAACGCTGAGAAAACTTTAAAAAGTGAGCGTTCAGAAGTCAACGGTTTATATAACATTAGAAAAATAAATGAGGTAGAGGGGGAGGGGGTGGCAAGAAAATTAATATTTTGGTTTTCCTAATTTCATTTTCCATATATATATATATATATATATACACACACATTCACGGGCAATGCCAGGTAGCCCTGCTGACATGAAATAAAAGGAGAAACGCAAGGAAACGAAAATGCTTCGACTTGACATTAGCAGCACAGTTGTCCGACACATCCCTGTCAATTGTAGATATAAAACTTACAAAAAAAAAGGGACACGGATTCTAAAATGTAAAAAAAAAAAAAATTTCAACAAGAAACCCTAAGTAAACAGTGGCTACCCATAGAACGACACGACATAGCAGGATCCTTAGACTCGCTGAACTCGCAAAGATAGCAGACAGAGGGGCTCAGTTTGGCTCTCCTACGTTTAGTGCCTTACTTCCGCTCGGATAAACCAAAACGCAATGAAGCACATGGAGAAGTTGTTTTCTCGGATCGGATGCCCGAACGGGAGGTGTGAGGTAGGGAGGACGAAAGGACAGGAAAAGGATCATATATATATATATATATATATATATATATATATATATATATACATATATATATATATATACGTATTTTTTTATTTTTGTAACACAAAGTACTTATAATAGCTCAATAGTTTAAAGCTAGAGCTATGTTATATTTAATATTTTTATGTAGTTCAATACAACACCATTATCACAGAGGACAGATTCACGTCATTTTTTCCAACTTGTTTTTTTTATTTCGCAGACAATTGTTTCGGCTAACATCAAGATATTTGTAAAATGCTCCTATAAATAGATGCACTTTGGGTTTACTTTCGGCAGCCTCGTGACTCACGCTTCTCTTATTTTGTCCTTTAGTCCTCACATTCTATGAGCAATGTTTCTGACAAAGGGGGAAGAATTGCTGTTTACTAGATATATTTATAGAGAGTAGAAAATGGGCCTTGGGTTTATTTTCGGCAGCCTCGTAACTCACGCTTCTCTGATTTTGTCCTTTAGTCCTCACATTCTATGAGCAATGTTTCTGACAAAGGGGGAAGGATTACTGTTTTCTGGGTCGGAATCTATCCATCTAACACTTATCGTTGGCTAGTTTTTTTTTTACCTTGAAGTAGTATTTTTTTTTTTTTAGATCCCTACATCAAGTGGCTTCATGCCTTGTCTAGAGCGATTTCCATAAAAAAAATCTTCTTTTTTTTTTAAAAGCCTTCAATTTTAGGAAATATTTATTACTTTTTTAAATTTCCCAAAAATCGGAGATATCTGAATTTTCCACAAGTGCTTCCACCCCTCTTTGCCCATTTGCATAAAATTAAATTTAACTAAATATAGCCCACATTAACAACTTTTATACCTAGCAGCTGTGTTCTAAAATTTATAATGATCGGTTAATTAGTTTATAAGTGAACCATGTACATAGAAATACATATAAATATATTCACATACATAACTTTATATAACCAGAGATGACACAATATACATAAAAAAATATAACTTATTTTGGCTAAGATCAAAGTGTAGTATCTGTTCCGATGAATACTGCACCCCATAGATTGGTATTGTCTTTGCCTTCTGGGCTTGATTTACGCCGGTCTATGGGTCTGTCCTGTGCAGTTCTAGGAGGTCCACCCTCCCAGGCTTCGCCTCTCCTCTTTGGGGAGGAGTAAGTTTATTGCTTACTGCCTGAGGCGCCTCTACTGGGGAATGCCGACGAGGCTGCCCAGGCAATTTTTAAACCCCGACCTTGGGTCACATCTTACTTGTGGGAGTAAGATAAAAACTGGCCTTGTGCCTAACTCCTGGAGAGGAGTAAATCAATACTCTTTAATTAACTTAACAACTCATTAATCTCTCAGTTATGTATTTCTCCCATGTTCCAAAATTCATAATGATCGGTTAATTAGTTTAGAAGTCAATCCTGTGCATACAAATACATATCTATGTATTTCTCCCGCTCCCTCTCACTCAATATTTTTAGATATCCCTTCAATCAACATTAACAGAAAAATCGGCCCTATTTTTTTCTTTTTTAATTTAATATTTGGTACTTAGTTGATCCTAATCAGAATGGCAATGATGTAATATCGTTAACAGAGCAGAAATCAGGGTGGATACAACAAATAACCGTTACCACACGCACAAATATTTAATTTTCCATCGACTTGTATAGTTTTAAAGTTCTGAAACTGTTTGTAAGTTTTGTTATTTCAAAATTTGTTTTGTTACTTTTACTTAGCCGAATGCTAGTCAATCAAAGATGGCCATCGATTTTTTTTTAGGTGGTCTCGAATTTCAGGTTTAAAAGATAGTAAAAAAAAAAATAGGCTTCCGGTACCACTAATCTTAAGACCGGAAGTGGTTTCCAGTCAGATTAGGATAAGCTTCTCTTTTTTCTTTTTTTTTAAATCCTTTAAGCCTGAAATTAGCGACCACCTACAAAAAATCGACCGCCATTTTTTTATTGTCAAATTTTGAAATAACAAAACTTAAAAACCGTTGCAAAAGTTTAAACTGTGGAGGTCGATAGAAAATTAAATTTTAATGCGTTTGGTAAAAGCTTTTTTGTATATTTTGCTTATTTTTGATTTATCGGCTATAACTATATTGCATCATTGCCATCTGTTTTTTTTATTTTTGGGGGGTACGTCTGTAGTTTCACAATGACATGTTAGGCCTCTCTTTAAAAAATAGCTAAAGAAATGTATAAACTTTGTTATGTATTTACGTGGTAGCTGAAAAGAACACTGTACACCAAAAAATACGAAAATTCATCCAGTATTTATTAAATTAAAAATAAAAAACGATTTTATCTATATGTCGCCATTTTTCTTTATATTTTGAGTTTTTCCGAAAGTTATCTCCCTTGCCTAAGCTGAAATGTCTAGCGATACGTAATGTTGTTGTTTTTTTTATTATTATTCTTATAATTAAATAAATACTGAATGAATTTGTGTCATTTTTTTTCCTGTGGAATCTTATTTTCAGCTAACACGTAAGTAGATAACAAAATTTATACATTTTCTTTAAATATTTTAATGTAATTCTGAAACTACAGAAGCATCCTTCTTTTTTTTCTTTTTAATTTAATAACAAATATTTGGTGGGGGTGTATTGTATATTTCCGCTGAAAATGATGACAAAAATTATTGTAGAATCGTTTCGATGCCGTTTATAGTTTTCAAGATGTCAGTGATACAAGGGAGGCAACTTTTGTCATAAATTATCGTAAAAGTTGTCTCCCTTTAAATGTTATATTTTTACCTTCGAAGGTTGCAATTGGTCGAATTTATCACTATTGCTTCAAGGGAGACAACTGGCTTAAGAGTTCCTTCCCTTGAGTTTGTCTTTCGTCTGATGATTATTAAGAGAGTGGTCAATGAAAATAGTGGTATATGATATATATATATATATATATATATATATATATATATATATATATATATATATATATATATATATATATTTTGATATATATATATATATATATATATTTTGATATATATATATATATATATATATATATATATTTTGATATATATATATATATATATTTTGATATATATATATATATATATTTTGATATATATATATATATATATATATATATATATATATGATAATTTTATTTACACAGACATGTACAAAATCTGCGACACTGGCATGTCGATGTTATCGATCAACAGTTACTATAAACTGAGATCTCATCAGGGAGAGTTAGAATCCGATCTTAACCTCAGATCATATTTGGAGAGAATGAAGTGGAGGGGTAGAGAAAGAGAAGAAGGAAAGAAATTTAACATTTCAAAAATTAAAGCTGTTAAAAAATTAAAATTAAAAATTAAAAATTAAAAAATCTAAAAATCTAAGATCTAGAATCTGAAACAGACAGGGCAAATAAATAAATAAATAAATAAATAAAAATACAGGGTGGAAAGAGGAACAAATAATGATGAGGGGAGAGACACATAGAGGAAAAAAGAAAAAGAAGGAGAGAGAGAGAGGTCGTCTGTTGATTTAGATCGGGAGGGAAGGAGGGGGGTGGTAGACACTGGTCAAAGAAAGAACAGATGAAGTATAGTATCCGAACAGATACTACACTTTACTCATAGCCAGAAGGAAAAAAAGCCTTTCTATTAAGGAATTTTAGGTTAAAACCTGCAAGACATAAGTTCAATGATATTCATACAAAAACCAAAGCTATATATATAAATATTCTCGCTGCCCCTTTTTCCCACTTTAAAACACTTTCCTTTGTCATCTCTGCCCGGGAAGTATCTTTAATGGCGAATGTTTTCCATCTTAATCTCCTCTGACGCCTGCCTGCATCATCGAATGTACCTCTTATTGGACTTTTTACCCTTTTTGGATTTTCTATTTTCGCCGTACCTGAAGTTGTGGCTTCTTGGAATTTAACTTTGAAACGTCTCTCATTACTTCTCATGCCTCTAACGACCTACCTATCTACATCTTATTCTCTCCGCTGGACTCTTCGACACCGGACTTTTTGGCAATCGGACATTTGCTTGCACCCTGGCACAGTTTTGCCCTGCGTTTCTTTCCCTACAACTTTTATTTCATTTTTTCAAATTTTAAATCTTGGCCATTAACTTATCTATCCCAGCGACTTCCTCTGATGATAAGATTTTGATCTTTGAAAAGCCTGGCTTAAGGAAAATTTAACTTGAATAAATTGCTTTTTTTCGGAATATTCCTTGCTTTGAACTTTTGAATTGAATTTTGATTTGGCTTTTGCTTTCTCTAATTCCTTTCCATTCTCCTTCATTTCTACCTGCTCTATCCTGGATATTGAGCTGTATACTCTTCACAATAGGGTTTTACCTTTCCTAAAAGTTCGCTTTTAGTACACCTCTTTATATATATATATATATATATAGTAGTAAGCTATGAAAATATATTTTCATAGCTTACTACCTTGCTCTACTTACGTATCGAGCACTGTTGAAGTAAATACTGAAAATTGATACATAAAAAAAATTATATTACCTTATAAAAGTATATGTGGATACATGAAATACGATATAATCTGTCCAACTTCTACGAGCGATTTCATAGCTAAGTTCATAGAACACCGGACACTTAGTTTTGAATCTCTCTAGGTCTAACCACACTGATGAGTCATAGAGACGACGAAACACATGTCTATATATATGTGTGTGTGCGTCATATCTGCAGCAAACCCTGTAAAAATAAATGGGGGCTACTGTGTCATCTGCTTGACAATAACCGGACATTGCAATCTTTTAGGGATGACCTTCTTCTGTAAAGACTTGACAAGCACCATCACATTATATTATATATATATATATATATATATATATATATATATATATATATATATAATAGTTGCATTCCAATGACCATAGGAAAAATCAATTCAAAACCATAATTTTCATTTATTATTTCAATTTCTTTTATTTTCACATTTCAGCGAATATCTGTATTTCTTGTTCGTCTCACAAAACAAATTTTGTAATTTATTTTTTCAAAATTTAAAACTTTTTCTTACGCGCGTTTCACAGCAAAGTCAAGAGAAATATGTAGTCTTTAGTTTCACTTTGATGATCATCGGAGCAACAATTCATTTAATCGTAACAGGAGAAAGGAAAAAAGTATTTTGTCGTATATTTTGGCTTGCTGTTATTTTTGACAAGACTTTTTGTTAAATCTTTTTCCTCTTCCCTGTCTCCTGTTTTTTTTAGATAACATGTTTTCGTATGAATAAATTAAATAAGGCTCTGGAGTGCAGTTAGGCGTTTTTGAAAAATATTCAGAAATTTTTGATTGAATTAAAAATATTTTTTTAAATATTCTTTTACAAACTGAAACC
>OY744551.1:52938806-52953806 GCA_963556195.1 Sepiola atlantica | reverse complement strand
AAAATCTTATATATATATATATATATATATATACACACACGAAGTGGAGAACTAAAAGCGAACTTTTAGGAAAGGTAAAACCTATTGTGAAATGTATACAGCTCAATATACTGGATAGAGCAGATAGATAGGATTCTATCTATTTTGGCTACACCTGAAGAGGTTGGTTTTCTGGAGTTTAACTTTGAAACCTCTCATTTTATTTCTCGTTCCTTCTAACAACCTACCTACAAATCACTTTCTCCTTTGACACCGGATTTGTTTGCAATCGGACACTTGCTTACATTCGGGCAGCTTTTTGCCTTGTGTTTTTTCCCCCCACAATCTTTATTTTACTTTTTCAAATTTTAAATCTTGGCCTTTGCCAACGTATCTATCTCAGCAATTTCCTCCGATGATAAGATTTTGATCTTTGAAAAGCCTGGCTTAAGGAAAAAATTAATTGAATAAATTGCTTTTTTGTGGAATATACCTTGCATTGAGCAACTGAATTGAAAAAAGATCTGCCTCCATCGTTTTTCTAATTCCTTTTCATCCTTCTACCTATATATCGTGCGTCTTAAATAACTAATATAAGTTAGCAAAACATTTACATGGAACAAAACGTAGATTTAGTATAAGGAACGTTTATGTTTTTGTCTTTTAAGGGAAGTGGGGTCTGATCAACTCTGCTGGGAAGCCATGAAATTAAATACTGTCTTGTTTTTAAATTCCCGAAACAGTTTTTCATGGTAAACAACTGATGATCCCTTAAAATAGTGTTAGAAATAAACTAATATAATAACTGTAAAAAATAAATTGACTTACATGAGTGATTTTCCACTGGAAGACTTGGGACTAAAAGTTTTTTGCTTTTTTAAATTTTTTAATTTTTTAATTTTTTTTTTTTAATATAGTTTTAATGGTTGAGAAACTTCCGAGACTATATATATATATATATATATATATATATTCTGAAACTACATTACCCAGGATACTTGGATATACACTTCATTAAACATGTCGAAACGGATACGATCATGGACTACGGAGCGTTATGCCATGTTCGAATAACTAAGTAAAAAGCGTCTCACCTAAGCAATGTAATTGCAACATCCCTTGATGAGAACCTCTGGCTTGTGACACCAGTGTTTCACTGGACTTATTTATCCCAGCAACTTCCTCTGATTGTAAGATTTTGATCTTTGAAAAGCCTGGCTTAAGGAAAAAATTAATTGAATAAATTGCTTTTTAGCGGAATATACCTTGCTATGAGCAACTGAATTGAAAAAAGATCTGCCTCCGTCGCTTTTCTAATTCCTTTTCATCCTTCTACCTATATATATATAAAAAGCATCTCACCTGAGCAATGTAATTGCAACATCCCTTGATGAGAACCTCTGGCTTGTGACACCACTGTTTCACTGGACTTGTCGACTGAGCAAGATGTGGTGGTCGTATGTGTACAGATTCATCTTGAATGTGTTTACCCTGCAAAAGAAACGACGACGACGACGCATATAAAACTTCTTGTAAAACACACCTACATGCAGCATTCAAATAGTTTTCAAATTCAAGAGACAGACGCATCCTATTGGTGGCCATCCCCACAAACAGATGTTACTAGATGATGAAGAAAAAATTAAATTAAATTAAATTAAAAAATACTACTACTAATAATAATTATACTACTACTACTATTAATACTACTACTATTACTACTAATAATACTACTACTATTACTACTATTAATACTACTACTACTAATAATAATCATCAGCAGCAGCCAAGTCTAAAGAACCCATTTAAAATTTAAAAATACTACTATTAATAATAATTATACTACTACTACTACTATTAATACTACTAATAATAATAATACTACTACTAATGATACTACTAATACTACTACTAATAATAATAATCAGCAGCAGCAGCCAAGTCTAAAGAACCCATTTAAAATTTAAAAATTATACTACTACTACTACTATTAATACTTCTACTATTACTACTATTACTACTACTACTAATGATACTACTAATACTACTACTACTAATAATAATAATCAGCAGCAGCCAAGTCTAAAGAACCCATTTAAAATTTTAAAATACTACTACTAATAATAATTATACTACTACTACTACTATTAATACTACTACTAATAATAATACTACTACTAATGATACTACTACTACTAATAATAATAATCAGCAGCAGCAGCCAAGTCTAAAGAACCCATTTAAAATTTTAAAATTATACTACTACTACTATTAATACTATTACTAATGATACTACTAATACTACTAATAATAATCATCAGCAGCAGCAGCCAGGTCTAAAGAACTCATTTAAAAAATTTTAAATACTACTAATAATAATAATTATACTATTATTACTACTATTAATACTACTAATAATAACACTATTAATACTATTACTAATGATACTACTAATAATAATACTACTAATAATAATACTACTACTAATAATAATCATCATCATTATCAGCCAAGTCTAAAGAACCCATTTAGACATCAAAAGATCCAATCTGGTTGCTTTTTGTTCACTGTTAATTCTTGTCAATGTTACAAAAGATTCTAATATCTAATCTATAAAGTTATCTTATTGTATTTCCAAAGTTAGACCCAAATAGCATTTAAGCTGACAAATCAAACTTTGCTTCTGACTAGTCAGTTTTTATTTGTTATTGTTGTGCCATGTTATTGGCACTATAATAACGTACTTGGCTATAATTTATTTGAAAAATTACATAGTTCAGCCTAACTGACTGCTAATACGAAACATTTTTAAATAATCACCTAAAGAAATCAGCAAGGGGGATAACTCATTTTAAATTGCAGAATATAAGCGTTTTTGTTGTAAATTCTTTACAGGAGGGCCCCTCCTGTAAAGAATTCCAATCTATGATCCCCTCCTGAGGAGGGGATCATAGATTGGAATTCAGTCGAGTATTTATTTACTCCTCTCCAGGAGTTAGGCACAAGGCCAGTTTTTATCTTACTCCCACAAGTAAAATGTGACCCAAGGTCGGGTCGGGAAAGTGGGGTTTGAAAAGCCAGCGCCCGAGAGGTTAGCACTCTGGCCATTAAAAATTGCCTGGGCAGCCCCGTCAGCATTCCCCGATAGGGGCGCCTCAGGCAGTAAGCAATAAACTTACTCCTCCCCAAAGAGGGGAGGCGAAGCCTGGGAGGGTGGACCTCGTAGACCTGCGTAAATCAAGCCCCGAAGGCCAAGACAATACCAGTCTATGGGGTGCAGTATCCATCGGAACAGATACTACACTTTGATCTTAGCTAAAAGGCCAATACAGTAGGTAGTCGAGTAAATACCATTAAAATAAGGATGTGTGTTTACCATATTTCAATTAATAAAGAAATTAGAATTAAAAAAAAAAAAAATTTTCTAACCTCTCTGCGGACTTCATCAGTATCTCGGCCATTGAACTGGGTCGACAAGAAGGCTGACTGCCCACCAGCCATCGGCATTAGTTTTCTCTGCTCCTCCCCCATCATAGCCGATGGACGCAGATTAGTGTAGTCCTTGAACAGATCAATGTCACTGTAATAAGATGTTTTTTCTTCCGTCCGAGGGACAAACGATCGTGAATTTCGATTCTGTTGATTAAAAAAATGAACGAATGGACAATAAGTCAAAAGTAACAGTTTAATATGAATTAATTAAAAAAAAAAAAAAAAAAAAAAAAGGTGGTACTGTTTCGGAAAAGGCAACCAAAAATTTATAGGTGTGACGTATGTACTACGAATGTGAACAGAGAACGACGAAGCAAGTTATGCCGTTTCGAATGTTACTGAAGCCCCCCTCCCTCACCATGTTAAGAATAGCTTCTAAAACTCCGCCTGTAAATGTGTTCACGTTATCTGAAACAGTACCCTGTTCAAAAAATAAAAAAAAGAAATATAAAAAAATTTTTAAAAAAAAAAATTAAAAAAAGGTACTGTTTCGGAAAAAGCAACCAAAAATTTACAGGTGTGACGTATGTACTACGAATGTGAACGGAGAACGACGAAGCAAGTTATGCCGTTCCGAATGTTACCGAAGCACCCCCTCCCACACACACGCTCTCTCCAAGTTAAGAATGGCTTCTAAAACTTTGCCTGTACATCTATGTTTACATATCCAAAACATTACCTTTTTTACACGCCTGTAAATTTTTGGTTGCCTTTTCCGAAACAGTACCCTTCATTTATTTAAAATTGTAGCAATTAGTTTTTAAAACAATATTCTGTCTTGTTACAGTAAAAATAATTGTCAGCTAAATATTCTTCGAATCAACAAAACAAATGAAATGTATTTTAAAATATATATGTCCACACTAATATACAATTCATTTGACTTCTTTTCAACGGAAATTTACCACCCGGACAATTTGCATATCTTTTTCACAGAATTTTTCTTTTCATTCACTGCGTTTTTTTAACAAAAATTCCTTTAATAATATTTTTCATATTTTTCAAATATTTGAACTTTGGTTTTTTCGAAAGCCAACTTATCCATCTGTATTTCTCCTCTGATGATAAGATTTCGATCTTTGAAAAGCCTTGGCTTAAGGAAAGAATAATAAACACTAGTTTATTACTGAATACACCTTGCATTGAACAATTGAAATTTGAAATAAATTTGGACAATCGTCGCATATTTATCACTCTTTTTTCTTCTATCTCTACAATTGCTCTATCTCGTATATTGAGCTAATCCTCTTCACAATAGGTTCCATCTACTAAAAGTTTTTACTTTGGTTTATATTTGATCCTATATATATATATATATATATATATATATATATTACAAACAAAGGGTGAGGTAAAACAAAATACCTTTTAAAGCATGTTAAGATGCGATGATGTTTTATTAAAAAAGAAAAAATCGAAACCGATATTTTTTTTTTATAAACTTTCATTTTTTTTTTTTTGGCGAAATATATCTGTAATATGAACTAAAAAAAAAAAAATGAAAGTTTATAAAAAAAAAATTTTTTTTTTACAAACTTTCATTTTTTTTTAAGTTTATATTACAGATATATTTCGCCGAGTACAATCGGCTTCTTCAGTGTAGTTAGTAGATCCGATGCTAATGGTTTGCCGGTCTCAGATGAGGTGTTTTTTGTTTTTTTTGCACTTTCGGTACGAGATCACGCCAGCACGTGGATATGTATATATATTAAAAGTTCATACCTTTTTTTAAATATTTAAAATTGAACTGTTTTAGTTTTAGTCGACGGGGCGGCATAATTTGATTTTGGAACAATTCATTTTAAAATGGGTAACATTACCTTTTTTACACGCCTGTAAATTTTTGGTTGCCTTTTCCGAAACAGTACCCTTCATTTATTTAAAATTGTAGCAATTAGTTTTTAAAACAATATTCTGTCTTGTTACAGTAAAAATAATTGTCAGCTAAATATTCTTCGAATCAACAAAACAAATTGAACTGTTTTAGTCGATGGGACAGCATAATTTGATTTTGGAACAATTCATTTTAAAATGTTCTTATTTCTACTAGTTTGTTGACATGCTTATCCACTATTCCATAAAGCAAATTTTCCATTGTCAGCTAAACATTCTCTAAATAAAACGAATATATCTCTTCTTTATTTATTTAATACAATTTCGGAAAAGGCAACTAAAAATTTACTGGTGTGACTATGTACAACGAATGCTACGAAATCGAATCGAAAAATTAGAAGCAAGCGTTGCATATGTACTACAAAGTGAACGTAGAAAGGCGAAGCAAGTTATGCCATTCCGAATGTTACCGAAGCCCTCCTCCCTCTCCATGTTAAGAACGGTTTCTAAAACTCCGCCTGTAAATATATGTTCACCTTATCCGAAACAATACCCTGTTCAAAAAATAAATAAATAAATAAAAAAAAATTTAAAAAAAAAAAAAAAGAAAGTACTGTTTCAGAAAAGGCAACCAAAAATTTACAGGTGTGACGTATGTACTACGAATGTGAACGTAGAAAGACGAAGCAAGTTATGCCGTTCCGAATGTTACCGAAGCCCTCCTCCCTCCCCCATGTTAAGAATGGCTTCTAAAACTCCGCCTGTAAATATATGTTCACGTTATCCGAAACAATACCCTGTTCAAAAAAAAAAAAATAAATAAATAAATAAAAATGGCAAAACTCGTCCGGTGTCTCAGCTTGTTTTTGTAACAGTATATAAGGAAGTTGAAACAGTATTAATTTAAGTAAGATTCTTAACACGTTTTCTGTTCGAATCGCAGTCTCGTCTTGAAATTTCGTGTATATGTTATTTAATGTTATCTAATCTAAATTAATTAATTAATAATTTCCCAACGTAATTCTAAAGGTATACAAATCTTATGAACGCTGACTTGAAAAAATTAATTAATTAAATAGTAATTACTCGAGCCCCCCCCCTCCTCTCTCTCTCTCTCTCTCTCTCTCTCTCTCACGTTTACAAAAATTCTCCAGGACGGACAGACAGACAGACAGACAGACAGAGAAAGTGCTCGTTATACTATAGAAGGTACTGTTTCGGATAACGTAAACATAGATTTACAGGCAGAGTTTTAGAAGCCATTATTAACATTGAGAGGGGGGGGCGGGGCTTCGGTAACATTCGGAACGGCGTAACTTGCTTCGTCTTTCTCCATACGATCGTGAATTTTGATTCTGCTGATTAACAAAAAAGAAACAGTTTATTTCGGTTCATAATGATGGCGGTCGAAAGCCATAACAAACGAAAAAAAAATGAGATCAGTGGTTGGCATCTGATTAAAATGGGAATTCAAAATAAGATCTTCATAGGAAGTAAAAAAAGAAATGTTCTTAATTGTATTGTGAAAAAGACTGGTGATGACATCGGCCGAAACGTTGTGATTATAAGATCCAAAATGAAAAGTCGTGAAAACAATACAATTTCATAATATTCATTATCAAATTTGATTTTGATTTTTAATTTTATAATTTTATTAAATTTCCTTTAAAAAAATTTTTTATTTTTATTATTATCAAAATTTCATATTTTCCTAACTCTGTTTTCTCTTCCAAGGAGTCATTATATTACAGAATTCATTATCAAATTTGATTTTGATTTTTAATTTTATTATTTTATTAAATTTCCTTTTAAAAATTTTTTTATTATTATTATTAAAATTTCATATTTTCCTAACTGTTTTCTCTTCCAAGAAGTCATTATATTACAGAATTCATTATCAAATTTGATTTTGATTTTTAATTTTATTATTTTATTAAATTTCCTTTTAAAAATTTTTTTATTATTATTATTAAAATTTCATATTTTCCTAACTGTTTTCTCTTCCAAGAAGTCATTATATTACAGAATTCATTATCAAATGTTATTTTGATTTTTAATTTTATTATTTCATTAAATTTCCTTAAAAAATATTTTTTTTATTATTATCAAAATTTCATGTTTTCCTAACCTTGTTTTCCCTTCCAAGAAGTCATTATATTACAGAATTCATTATCAAATGTTATTTTGATTTTTAATTTTATTATTTCATTAAATTTCCTTAAAAAATATTTTTTTTATTATTATCAAAATTTCATGTTTTCCTAACCTTGTTTTCCCTTCCAAGAAGTCATTATATTACAGAATTCATTATCAAATGTTATTTTGATTTTTAATTTTATTATTTCATTAAATTTCCTTAAAAAAATTTTTTTTTTTATTATCAAAATTTCATATTTTCCTAACTCTGTTTTCTCTTCCAAGAAGTCATTATATTACAGAATTCATTATCAAATTTGATTTTGATTTTTAATTTTATTATTTCATTAAATTTCCTTAAAAAAATTTTTTTTTATTATTATCAAAATTTCATATTTTCCTAACTCTGTTTTCCCTTTCCAAAGATCTTTATATTACAGAAGCGATACTCACTGTCATCTCGGGGACTTGTTTTTCTCCTAACGATGCAAGTAACCTTTTCCGATAACCAATCGTTCCGATATCT
This sequence comes from Sepiola atlantica, assembly GCA_963556195.1. NCBI lineage: Eukaryota > Metazoa > Mollusca > Cephalopoda > Sepiida > Sepiolidae > Sepiola > Sepiola atlantica. The sequence continues at coordinate 52,945,840 of OY744551.1, read as the reverse complement.
AAGACCTGAAATATAAAATGCTAGAATTATTATAAACACAAGAATCTGATTTTTCGAAAGTGCGTTGTTTTGTATGTCGTATCGTGATATGATGCAAAGGGGAAATTTTGGTGTAAATCGTGTTAGCACAAAACTGGGCGCTATTTTGGTTTGATATCTACAAAGAAAAAATATCTACACCGTATGCCTCCCATTTTTTTTTTTTTTTCAATATACAAATCTTTGCGTCAAGCCATGATTTCTCAATTCCTTGTGTCTGTGCTCCGGTGTTGGGATCACGGAATTTTGCTGATGATTTACGAAAACAAATGACGAAAATTGAGTCGGTTTGAATTAGCGTAAGCTCTCCATTCGTCGGAATTAATTAATGAACCTTCAGCGACTTCACATTAAATGATTGCTTGAAGTGTCGCACAGTCATTTCTTTGAATATTAGGGTTATGGTTCCATGTTCCTAACCACACATTCTTTCGAAACCAATTCGGTAAAGCGTTTTTCTTGCTTATGTATCGTGTTGATTGCAATATAAGATGTAGCTATCATACCAAAGTAGATTCATGGTACGTAGATAAAAAGCCAAAGCGGCACCTAAAGCTCCATTCCTTTAACAATTATAAGAAAATTTTCCAATCATCGAATGCCATGCTTATGATATACAGGTACATATTTAAGCCTCATTTTTTTTAAAAAGCTTTTAACTAAGATAAAAGAAAACAGTGCTAATTTGGTTCAATATCTACAAGGAAAAATATTCACACCGTATGCTTCTGTACTTTGGCTTGATATCTACAAGGAATAGATTACTGAACCTTCAGCGACTTCTCGTTGAATAATTGGCTGGAGTGTCGATCGATCTCTTCTTTGAATGTTAGAGTTAGAGGTTGGGGTTAAGGGTTTTGGTTAGAGGTTAGAGTTAGCAGTTAGGGGTATGGGTTTGGGTTATGGGTTAGAGGTTAGACTTACCTGTTATGGGTTAGGGTTCCAGGCTCAGTAACAACACATTCTTTGGAAACAAATTAGGAGAAGTGTTTTCTTTGCCCATGTACCGTGCTGATTGCAATAAAATATGTAGATCGCATACCAAAGTAGATAACAAGCCAAAGCGACACTCAAAGCTCCCTTCCTTTAACAATTATCAGAAACCTTTTCAATCATCGAATGCCATGCCTGATAACCCCTTTCCGTTTTACGTTCGTTCGCATCGCCCCCCCCCCACATATGCTTTCTTTCTTTTATCATTGCAAATCATGTAAGGAGTCTGTTTTCTTTAGACATGTGTCTATGCAAACAAAATGTACATGTACCGGAGAGCGGCCGACTGACGTAAATGCAGACACTTGTCGGCGCCGTTCAAAGAGGCAGCGTCTGGTATGCTGTGTGTGTGGGGCGAACCCGAAAACACTCGCTGACGCTGACGACAAAAAAGAAAGAGGAGTGGGAGGAGAAAGGCGTCAGAAAGTCAAATAAGGTTTTTATTTGAAGATTCGGGCAGCGGGCAGCGGCGTCAGGTGAGAGATTTATGCAAATTAAGTTGGTTTGCATGCGCCGCATTTTTTTTTCAATAAGAGAGGGAAAATGAAGATAATGGCAGCGATGTGGAGATCGTTCTGAACGTGATGTCGTAAAGCGAACGAAAGGAGAGAATAGTGCTGGATTTTTTTTTATGTTGGACTGAATGACGTTTTTTGTTTTTACACTAGAGAGAGATATCAACATTCATTTGGACTTGATCTTGGCGACACCTCTGTTTAACTGTTCCGATACTATTTCTTTATTTTATCTACAGTACAACTATGAAAAAAGAAGTGTAAAAAATTAGAATCGATCACTTTTCTATCCGACACCCAGACAGATCGGACGTCGAAATTCACATTTTTAGCGGTTACGCCTTTCAGTTGAGCAAAGACCAACTAATTTTAGACACAAGGGCGCAATCACAAATGACCGACGTATATGTTTAGGTGTGTAGTATCTATTCGTCGGAATAGATTACGGAGCCTTCAGCGACTTCTCGTTGAATAATTGGCTGAAGTGTTGAACAATCTCTTCTTTCCAACCATCGAATGCCATGCCTGATAGCCCTTTTCCCGTTTACGTTCGTTCGCAGCGCGTATCTTCCACCCACACACATATGCTTTCTTTCTTTTTATCATTGCAGATCATGTAAGGAGTTTCTATTTTTTCAGACATGTGCACATGGAAACAAAATATACTTATAAAAAATTAGAATCGATCATATTTCTATCCGACACCCAGACAGATCGGACATCGAAATTCGCATTTTCCCGGTTACATCTTTCAGATGAGCGAAGGCCAACTAATTTTAGAGTTAAGGGCGTAATCACAAATGATCGACGAATATGTTTAGTCTTTGGTCTAGGAGTGTAGTATCTGTTCTGATACTACACTGAATTTTTTCTGTCCTCAGTTAGTGAACGAGAAATCCTTCTAGACTGAAAGAATTAAAATTTTTGTTTCAATCATAAGTGCTTCTTTTTGGGGAACTGGACTTTCCCCACATTAAAAACCGACATTGTATCGAACTCTGTCCTCGTGGGTTGTGGGTGGGCAAGTAAATAGGGATCTGTTCTGATACTACACTTCCCCCTTTCTGTCCTCGGTCAGTGAAGGAGAAATCCTTGTAGACTGAGGCAATTTTAAATTTGTTTGTAGATATCATACCAAAGTAGATTAATGATACGTAGATATCACACCAAAGTAGATTAATGATACGTAGATATCATACCAAAGTAGATTCATGATACTTAGATATCATACCATAGTAGATTGATGATACGTAGATATCATATCAAAGTAGATTCATGATACGTAGATATCATACCAAAGTAGATTGATTATACATAGATATCATGCCATAGTAGATTAATGATACGTAGATATCATACCAAAGTAGATTCATGATACTTAGATATCATACCATAGTAGATTAATGATACATAGATATCATATCAAAGTAGATTCATGATACGTAGATATCATACCAAAGTAGATTGATGATACATAGATATCATACCATAGTAGATTAATGATACGTAGATATCATACCAAAGTAGATTTATGATACGTAGATATCATACCAAAGTAGATTGATGATACATAGATATCATACCAAAGTAGATTGATGATACATAGATATCATACCAAAGTAGATTCATAATACGTAGATATCATACCAAAGTAGATTAATGATACGTAGATATCATACCATAGTAGATTCATGATACGTAGGTATCATATCAAAGTAGATTTATGATACGTAGATATCATACCAAAGTAGATTTATGATACGTAGATATCATATCAAAGTAGATTGATGATACATAGATATCATACCATAGTAGATTAATGATACGTAGGTATCATACCAAAGTAGATTCATAATACGTAGATATCATACCAAAGTAGATTAATGATACGTAGATATCATACCAAAGTAGATTCATGATATGTAGATATCATATCAAAGTAGATTCATGATACGTAGGTATCATACCAAAGTAGATTAATGATACGTAGATATCATATCAAAGTAGATTCATGATACGTAGGTATCATACCAAAGTAGATTAATGATACGTAGATATCATATCAAAGTAGATTCATGATACGTAGGTATCATATCAAAGTAATTCATGATACTTAGATATCATACCATAGTAGATTAATGATACGTAGATATCATACCAAAGTAGATTGATGATACATAGATATCATACCATAGTAGATTAATGATACGTAGGTATCATACCAAAGTAGATTCATAATATGTAGATATCATATCAAAGTAGATTCATGATACGTAGATATCATACCAAAGTAATTCATGATACTTAGATATCATACCAAAGTAGATTCATGATACTTAGATATCATACCAAAGTAGATTCATGATACTTAGATATCATACCAAAGTAGATTCATGATACATAGATATCATACCAAAGTAGAGTAATGATACGTAGATATCATATCAAAGTAGATTCATGATACGTAGATATCATACCAAAGAAGGTTCTGTGATACGTAGATATCATACCAAAGTAGATTCATGATACGTAGATATCATATCAAAGTAGATTCATGATACTTAGATATCATATCAAAGTAGATTTATGATACGTAGATATCATACCAAAGTTGATTCGTGATACGTAGATATCATACCAAAGTAGATTCGTGATACGTAGATATCATACCAAAGTAGATTCGTGATACGTAGATATCATACCAAAGTAGATTCATGATACGTAGATATCATATCAAAGTAGATTCATGATACGTAGATATCATACCAAAGTAGATTCATTATACGTAGATATCATACCAAAGTAGATTTATGATACGTAGATATCATACCAAAGTAGATTTATGATACGTAGATATCATATCAAAGTAGATTCATGATACTTAGATATCATACCAAAGTAGATTCATGATACTTAGATATCATACCAAAGTAGATTCATGATACTTAGATATCATACCATAGTAGATTAATGATACGTAGATATCATACCAAAGTAGATTCATAATATGTAGATATCATATCAAAGTAGATTCATGATACATAGATATCATACCAAAGTAGATTGATGATACATAGATATCATACCATAGTAGATTAATGATACGTAGATATCATACCAAAGTAGATTCATAATATGTAGATATCATATCAAAGTAGATTCATGATACGTAGATATCATACCAAAGTAGATTCATGATACGTAGATATCATACCAAAGTAGATTCATGATACTTAGATATCATACCATAGTAGATTCATTATACGTAGATATCATACCAAAGTAGATTCATGATACGTAGATATCATACCAAAGTAGATTCATATTACGTAGATATCATACCAAAGTAGATTTATGATACGTATATATCATACCAAAGAAGGTTCTGTGATACGTAGATATCATACCAAAGTAGATTCATGATACGTAGATATCATATCAAAGTAGATTCATGATACTTAGATATCATATCAAAGTAGATTTATGATACGTAGATATCATACCAAAGTTGATTCGTGATACGTAGATATCATACCAAAGTAGATTCGTGATACGTAGATATCATACCAAAGTAGATTCGTGATACGTAGATATCATACCAAAGTAGATTCGTGATACGTAGATATCATACCAAAGTAGATTCATGATACGTAGATATCATATCAAAGTAGATTCATGATACGTAGATATCATACCAAAGTAGATTCATTATACGTAGATATCATACCAAAGTAGATTTATGATACGTAGATATCATACCAAAGTAGATTTATGATACGTAGATATCATATCAAAGTAGATTCATGATACTTAGATATCATACCAAAATAGATTCATGATACTTAGATATCATACCAAAGTAGATTCATGATACTTAGATATCATACCAAAGTAGATTCATGTATCTTAGATATCATACCAAAGTAGATTCATGATACTTAGATATCATACCAAAGTAGATTCATGATACTTAGATATCATACCAAAGTAGATTCATGATATGTAGATATCATACCAAAGTAGATTAATGATACGTAGATATCATACCAAAGTAGATTCATGATACTTAGATATCATACCAAAGTAGATTCATGATACTTAGATATCATACCATAGTAGATTCATGATACGTAGATATCATACCAAAGTAGATTCATGATACGTAGATATCATACCAAAGTAGATTCATGATACGTAGATATCATACCAAAGTAGATTCATGATACGTAGATATCATACCAAAGTAGATTCATGATACTTAGATATCATACCAAAGTAGATTCATAATACGTAGATATCATACCAAAGTAGATTCATGATACGTAGATATCATACCAAAGTAGATTCATGATACTTAGATATCATACCAAAGTAGATTCATGATACTTAGATATCATACCAAAGTAGATTCATGATACTTAGATATCATACCAAAGTAGATTCATGATACTTAGATATCATACCAAAGTAGATTCATGATACTTAGATATCATACCAAAGTAGATTCATGATACGTAGATATCATACCAAAGTAGATTAATGATACGTAGATATCATACCAAAGTAGATTCATGATACGTAGATATCATACCAAAGTAGATTCATGATACGTAGATATCATACCAAAGTAGATTCATGATACTTAGATATCATACCAAAGTAGATTCATGATACGTAGATATCATACCAAAGTAGATTCATGATACGTAGATATCATACCAAAGTAGATTCATGATACGTAGATATCATACCAAAGTAGATTCATGATACGTAGATATCATACCAAAGTAGATTCATGATACGTAGATATCATACCAAAGTAGATTCATGATACTTAGATATCATACCAAAGTAGATTCATGATACGTAGATATCATATCAAAGTAGATTTATGATACGTAGATATCATACCAAAGTAGATTCATGATACTTAGATATCATACCAAAGTAGATTCATGATACGTAGATATCATATCAAAGTAGATTTATGATACGTAGATATCATACCAAAGTAGATTCATGATACTTAGATATCATACCAAAGTAGATTCATGATACGTAGATATCATACCAAAGTAGATTCATGATACGTAGATATCATACCAAAGTAGATTCATGATACGTAGATATCATATCAAAGTAGATTTATGATACGTAGATATCATATCAAAGTAGATTCATGATACGTAGATATCATATCAAAGTAGATTCATGATACGTAGATATCATACCAAAGTAGATTAATGATTACGTAGATATCATATCAAAGTAGATTCATGATACGTAGATATCATATCAAAGTAGATTAATGATTACGTAGATATCATATCAAAGTAGATTCATGATACGTAGATATCATACCAAAGTAGATTCATGATATGTAGATAACAAAGTACATTCATATGTAGATAGCAAGGCCGAATGGCATCAAAAACTGTTAAAAATTTTACAAGATTATTTTTATATCAATAGAAACAAAAAAATTAT
>OY744551.1:52926306-52931306 GCA_963556195.1 Sepiola atlantica | reverse complement strand
GAAGAATCGAAAACGTTCATGAACCTATGGAACATTTATTCATTTTTTTGAATTTAATACAAAAAAAAAACATCAGAAAAATTGAAAGAATAAAAAAAGGTATAATTAAACAGACGAATCCTGTTATTTTTAACAATGTTTTCATAAATGAGAAAATGCTGCCTAAATAAACACACACACATATATATATATATATATATATATATATATATATAATTCGCTTGTTACAAATATCCAAGGGGTATAAATGCCTGATGAATTGATGCTTATTTTAAGCGTTAATGAAACAGAATATATTTTGTAGCAAATGGAATAAACCATTAACTAAATATTATATATATATATATATATATGAAATACCAACTTCAAAATAGCGGAATAGAATTAAAAGAGCAAATATCTAGCGTGTTCCCTTTATTCTTATAACAATTCCACGATTGTGCTAAGTTCTCTATCTTTCAGGTTTGATTTGTCAAGTCTGTGATCATCTCAATGTCTGTTTCGCCCACAGCCTTCAACATTTCTGCAACAACACCCGAGGGTCATGCAACCTTACCCTTCTTCATTTTACTCATAAAGACATAAAAGTAAATAAAATAAAATACGACAAAATAAACAAAAAAACAAAAAATATGAACAATAAACAAAAATAATGGAAAATAAACAAAAATAATAAAAAATGAAAAATAAACAAACATAATGAAAAAAATAATGAAAAATAAATAAAAATAAACAAACATAATGAAAAATAAATAACAATAATGGAAAATAAACAAAAATAATGAAGAAAAAATAATGAAAAATAAACAAAAAATAATGAAAAATAAACAAAATAATTAAAAATAAATAATGAAAAATAATGAAAAATAAACAAAAATAATGAAAAATAAATAAAAATAATGAAAAACAAAAAAAAATTTTTTTTAAATATAAAAAATAATGAAAAATAAACAAAAAATAAACAAGATTAATGAAAAAAAAGAAAGAAAAATAATAATGAAAAAGAAAGAAAAATAAACAAAGAAAACATTTTTTTTTTAAAGAAAAAATACTCACTTATCGGTTGTACTTTTGGTAAGGATTTTGCCGCTTCTATGATTTGCCGTCGGTGTTTCTCATCTTTAATCCCAATTTCCTGGAGATCTTGATCTTCAATGATATTGCCACCCTGAAAAATAACGACAGACAGCATTAATGACCTTTGCATTTTGAGAGCCTCTTTTCTGGAAAACCAGATTGACTGATTCAAATTATTTTGAAGTAAATGTTGAGGTCATACGTCAAGGTTGTCTCTTGCCTCCTTTCAACGTTTTATTGAAATTTGTCATGAAAGAACTGGTGCTTAGCAATCATGGTTTGGTTTACGGCATATCAACCATCTGTGGGTTATTTCATGCCAAATAAAGTTGTCAAATATAATTCTATAGGTAGGATAATTAGTTATATTCCTAGAATACATTGCACTCAGAACACATTGCTCTCAGAAGACATTGCTCTCAGAAGACATTACTCTAAAAATACATTGTTCCCAGAAGATAGGATTAGCAATGAGCTTCTTTCTTCATCCGATTTATTTTTGAAAAGGCCTTTGATTAGTCCTCTATAAGAGGGTGGGGCCTGCCTGTCAGTTTTGATCGAAGTCTTTCCACTCCAGGCTCGGCGGTCACGAGGATCTAAGTTTGTAATTACCAGGGCTGCACGGTCACGTTTACACAGCTCATCCCAATAAAGCTTCGGTCTTTCCGGCCTGCCGACTTTATGCGATGGACATGTTTCTGATTCGGGATATCCAGCTGGAGCTTCGCTCGACATGGCCAAGCCATCTCTTCCTACCCAACTTAAGGACATCAGTTATTTCCCGTATACCAAGCCTAGTGAGAAGAGTCTCGAAGAGAGTGTCGTCTTCTGACCTGACATGACGGATCCATTTAATCATGGCTCTTTCGTTACGCTGCAGTCTCTTGGTAGTGCTCACCGATGTAGCCTACGTTTCAGAGCCATAAAGCATAACACTTCGCACACAGTTGGTGTACACCTATCCTCTAGTCGTGATCACCAGATGCTTATTTGTCAAGATGGGCAGGAGTTCTCTAAAGCCGCTCCAGGCAGACTTGCATCGGGCAATAGCATCAGTCTCACAACGACCATCGGCTGAAAGGGAGTCGCCCAGGTAACAGAACTCAGCTACAGCTTCCAGTTTGCTATCCCGAACTGCGACCTCTTTCACTGGCCTGCCGTCGATTGGTCTAGCTGTGCCCATAGAGCGAGGACACCTGTATCGCTGATCTGGTCAGAGTATTGATTTACTCCTCTCCAGGAGTAAGGCACAAGGCCAGGTTTATCTTACTCCCACAAGTAAGATGTGACCCAAGGTCGGGTCGGGAAAGTGGGGTTTAAAAATTGCCTGGGCAGCCCCGTCGGCATTCCCCGGTAGGGGCGCCTCAGGCAGTAAGCAATAAACTTACTCCTCCCCAAAGAGGGAGGCGAAGCCTGGGAGGGTGGACCTTAATAGAACTGAACAGGACAGACCCATAGACTGGCGTAAATGAAGACCCGAAGGCCAAGACAATACCAGTCAAGATCCGAAGGCCAAGACAATACCAAATCTATGGGGTGCAGTATCCATCGGAACAGATACTACACTTTGATCTTAATCTGGTCAGAGTAGCAGAGTAGCTATCTACTAATATTCCTTATACTGATGACATCACGCTCGTTGCCGCTGTGTTGGATGAGTTGTCGCTCCCTATTATTGAGGTTGTAATAAATGGGGGATGAAAGTGAACCCAGGCAAACGCAAACGCTTTTCCTCTTCTGAAGACAATATCTCAATAAACAACAAAACGGCTGAAAAAAACCCCGAAGATTTTGTGTTTCTTGGTTCAGTAGTTCCAGGATCCTCATCTGGCATTAGCAGAAGAATGGGAATCGCCACTTCTTCATTTGGACGTCTAAAAGAAAGGATATAGAGCAGGAAGGACATATCGACGCCTCTGAAGGTCAGACTTTACAATTCATTGATAGTTCCTATTGCTGTCTATGTAAGTGATATATATAATTATTTCCTAATATATATATATATATACATATATAATTATTTCCTAATGAGCTAAGGACTTAAGGATGCTTTGCATGAACTTTGAATTCTAATAAAATTTGATTGACACCTTATTTTATTACTTCATTTTATATTATAATATATATATATATATATATATATATTATTTCCTAATATATATATATATATATATATATATATATATATAATTATTTCCTAATATATATATATATATAATTATTTCCTAATATATATATATATATAATTATTTTCCTAATATATATATATATATATAATAATTTCCTAATATATATATATATATATAATTATTTCCTAATATATAATATATATATATAATTATTTCCTAATATATATATATATATATATAATTATTTCCTAATATATATATATATATATAATTATTTCCTAATATATATATATATAATTATTTCCTAATATATATATATATAATTATTTCCTAATATATATATATATATATATATATATATATATATAATTATTTCCTAATATATATATATATATATATAATTATTTCCTAATATATATATATATATATATAATTATTTCCTAATATATATATATATATATATAATTATTTCCTAATATATATATATATATATATATATATATATAATTATTTCCTAATATATATATATATATATATAATTATTTCCTAATATATATATATATATATATATATATATATATATAATTATTTCCTAATATATATATATATATATATATAATTATTTCCTAATATATATATATATATAATTATTTCCTAATATATATATATATATATAATTATTTCCTAATATATATATATATATATAAATTATTTCCTAATATATATATATATATATATAATTATTTCCTAATATATATATAATATATATATATATAATTATTTCCTAATATATATATATATATATATATATATATATAATTATTTTCTCATATATATATATATATATATATATATATAATTATTTTCTCATATATATATATTATATATATATATATATATATATAATTTATTTCCTCATATATATATATATATATATATATATATATATATAATTATTTCCTAATATATATATATATATATATATATATATATTATATAATTATTTCCTAATATATATATATATATATATATATATATATATATATATATATATATATAATAAAAATAAATAAACAACATTTTGCTACATTCCAAAACCAAGATTTTATTCATCTTACGATTCATCATTTTTTCAAAACAAAAAACTTTGGTACAATTACGGATCCGTTTTGTTAAACAGAAGGACAACCGATATTTCCTCCATGGACTCATCAGAAAAGCAGAAAATTCTCAATCAATAAAAAAAAGGTCAAAGAAGACTTACCAAAAAATCCATGTCGTCGTAACCATTTGCCACAAGGGTGTTTTCATATTGGCCGAGACTCATATCTTCTAGCCATTCTCCTACGCTCTGAATTTTTGCTTTCCTTTTAAAATAAGAAAAGTCAGATTAAAATTCATCAAAAAAAAAAAAATTAAATAAATTAAAAAAAACAAAAATGCCAACAACAATCTGGGGAGGGGGGTTATTAAGAGAAATTACAAAACATTTTAAAAACTTTAAAAAAGGTTTTTATTTTTATATTTTTTTTTTTTTTGGCAAGTAAAAATATCCAAGCGATCGAATTTTCTTAAATTCCCGTTTGTACCTTTGTGAAAGATTTTAACCATTTTCATGGAATTTTACAAGAAAATTGTAATAAAAAAATGCCAAGTTTTATTACACATAAAAGAAACAGCAGATATCTTTTTAAAAAAAGAAGAAAACTTGTTGCTTCGATTTTCACCTCCCTTCCGATTTCTACATAAAATTATTTGACTTTCCTCCAATTTCCACTTTAAAAATGGTTACCT
>OY744551.1:52878806-52921306 GCA_963556195.1 Sepiola atlantica | reverse complement strand
AAAAAAAAAATAATTTAAAAAGAAAAAAACAGTTTTAAAAATGACATAATAAAAGCAAACATTTATAAAAAGCCAAGCTCAAAGGAAAATTCAAAATAGCTGACATCTTTTTTTTTTTTTACCTGACCTCATATTTCCATACTGCTTCTTTTACTTTTTTTTTTTTTAGATTAAAAAAGAGGGTTCTTTGATACGATAGGGGCACGTGGAAAAATTATTTCTTTTGTTTAAGAGAACAAATAAACCATAATACTTGACTATTGTCTTTAAACTTTAATTTAAATCAGAAATTATTTCCATAAATTCAGAAATAATGTTTTGTTTTTGGTTTTTTTTTAAAGAAATTAAGAGTCGCATTTTTGGGGACTATCAGATTAAATATTTTTTGATTAAAAAAAGAGGGTTCTTTGATACGATAGGGGCACGTGGAAAAATTATTTCTTTTGTTTAAGAGAACAAATAAACCATAATACTTGACTATTGTCTTTAAACTTTAATTTAAATGAGAAATTACTTCCATACATTCAGAAATAATGTTTAAAAAAAAAAAAGAAGAAATTAAGAGTCGCAGTTTTGGGGACTATCAGATGAAATATTTGACACAATTTGATCTGCATGTTACTTGCCCAAGATTACTCCACTTACACTTGATCCTAAACATATTGTACATCTCCTGTGCAATGTTTTTTTTTTAATTATTTTAAGTGTTGCACTGAGAAAGTGGTTAAAAATGATGATGCCCAAAAAGGTATAAACGCATCAATCAGTTTAAAGGCTTCTAACCTATTTTCGAAGTATCATGATAGTAGATGCATGTCAGCCATTTTTTGAGCTATTAACGGTAGATTAAAATGGCTGGCTTGTATTTACTATCATGATAATTTGAACTTCGAAAGTAATTTTTAAGTCTCTATTTACTTGACTCCCCACGAGGGCAGAATTAGACACATGGTCCTTTTTTTAATTTGGTATAATCCAGTCCCCCCCCCCCCCCAAAAAAAGGGGACACTTTGGATTGGGACAAAAAATTAAAATTGCCTCAGAACAGATACTACACTTTGAATTATTTTCTATAAGATAACAAATCAGATACAAGGCCATCAAAAGTGTGGGATAAATGGCGGTCGTTGGTCATCCTTATTCTATCTGAATATCCTACTTTTGGCTAGAATCATTGCAGTCACCACAATACCACATTTGCTCTATAGGGCCATCCTTCTTAAAATATCCCCAAGGTGTTTGAAATGTTTGAAATTTTATTCTTCATAAATACATGTTTATAAAAATAAATGGGGAGTGGGACAAAAAAAAAAACCAGGTTAGTAAGGCTCTTCCCAACCCTTTCTAAATAATACATACTACACTTTGATCCGAGCCAAAAGGCCAAAAAGAAAGTAATTTCTGCTGGATTAAATTAAACTTTAAGGTAACAGGTCGAGTATTATGGTTCATTTGTGCTCCTAAACTAAAAAAAAATATTATTTTCTCATGCACTCCTGTCATAAAAAAGAACACAAAAAATTGGTTTATTTAACTTTCTTTTTTTTTTTTAAATACCCGACCTCACATTTCCAAACTGCATCTTTTTTTAAGGGTTTTTTTATACAACAGAGACGCATGGAAAAATTAAGGATTTTTTTGTGTTCAGATTGTGTTTAGCTTTGTGTTTAGCTTGTGTTTAGTTTGTGTTTAGCTTGCGTTTAGATTGTGTTTAGTTTGTGTTTAGCTTGCGTTTAGAATGTGTTTAGATTGTGTTTAGCTTTGCGTTTAGATTGCGTTTAGTTTGTGTTTAGCTTGCGTTTAGATTGTGTTCAGAATGTCTATAAAACGCGATATAGACGCAGCCCACCAGAGTCAACAAAAGTCACCAAAACACACACAGTCAGTTTAATTGGTCCATGTTCGTTCATTCACAAGTTTTTGTACGAGTTTTTTTTTTTTTATGTCACATGATTTCGGCGGTGTTCATCTTGTATAAAAAGGGATTAAAAAAAGCAGATGTTGTCAAAAATATACAGCGAATAATTTTACTTGTGTTTAATTTGTGAAATTGTGAATTTCTTCGATGGACACCTAAGAATATTTACAAAATGTATTTAATTAATATTCAGACTGTTTCTTAATAAACCTCAACTCAGTGTTAGCTGTGAAAACGACTGTATTTCATGTTATAATTTGTAGATTTGGATTTCCAATTTAATGGATATTTATAAAATAATTAGCTAAATGATTCCAGTATCTGTTAGGAAAAATTAAGCCTTTTTTTTAGAGTCCACAAGCTGGTACCACCAAGGATGAATGAGGTGCTCTGTGTATACCAGCTCCCAGCCCTGAACCGCATATTACCATTTTCGTTCTTATTTTTTTTAACTTTTATAATTTTCAAGTTATAAATAAAATAAAGTAAAAATAAAATGTCTTTGCTATTTATAAAATTCAATTTAGTGTTAGCCGTGAAAACGACTGTACTTGCTTTTATAATTTATAGAGTTACACATATTTTGGATTTTGTTATGGTGTACCTATTTCAGGAATAAATGGACTTACCCAGACACAATAAATACAGTTACATCTAAACGTCATGGTGGAGATTCGTGGCAATTATAGCCCCAAACGCATGACACATATTTCAGTCCAACAGAAACAGGGCCATTTCAGTGGCTTTTTTTATTTGTAGGGCTAAGATATTCGTCCTGGGTAATCCTAGGAGGTTCACCCTCCCAGGCCTTGCCTCCCCTCTTTGGGGTGGAGTTAGTTTATTGCTTACTGCCTGAGGCGCCTCAACCGGAGAATTCCGACGGGGCTGCCCAGGCAATTTTTAAAAGGTCAGAGTGCTCCTTCTTTAAAGGCGCTGGCTTGACTGTCCCCAACTTCCGGCCGTGTACCACATCTTCCTGCGATGAGAAGGAAGTAAATCCTGCTATTGGTGGCAGTTATGGCCCCAGAATCATGACACTTCTGTAACACACTTCTGTAACACACTTTTGTAATATACTTCTGTAACACACTTCTGTAACACACTTCTGTAACACACTTCTGTAAGACACTTTTGTAACACACTTTTGTAATATACTTCTGTAACACACTTTTGTAACATACTTCTGTAACACACTTTTGTAATATACTTCTGTAACATACTTCTGTAACATACTTCTGTAACACACTTTTGTAACACACTTTTGTTAATTATACCATTGTGTTTGTCTTGATTATTACCGGCCTGCAAGGCCACAAGATATTTAATGGCTATTTATAAAATTATCAAGGGGTTTTAATTAGAGGTCGATATGCAATGAAACAGACAAGCCAATGAAATGGGTTGAAAGTTGGCATCAACTCATCTGAATTTCCTAGAATTTCTAAACTCCTTTGATCCCAAAAACAGAAGGATTAGATATGTCAATTTTTGAAAAGGTTTGCGTTTCCATTTTTTTTTTAGGGATTTTTTTTAATGCAATTGTGGAACCATGTGTAAATTCACCCCCCCCCCCCCCCACCCACACCAGTTACTGTTGCATCGTAATTTGAAACCGTCTATGATGTCACTCAAATGTGTCACACCTTCCACAATGTAAGCTGTCCGACGCTCTACCCTCTGAGCCAACAAGCCTACTGCTGTTTGGGGAATAAATATATATCTTTTGTATTAGATGAATTTTTGTATTCATTTGTTTACTGTTTCACGATATTGATGACCTAGAGGATTCAATTACTTTTACGGAAGAATCTGGCTTTACACTTCCATCATTTCCTCTACTAAAGTGCTCAAATCATATACATGAAGCATATATATATATATATATATATATATATATATATATATATATTACCGAATTTTATCCTCTGACATGAAGAGTTTTATCTTTGAAAAACCATGGTTTAAGGATTAGTGTAACTCCTTGCATCTGAACTTTCGATGTAATAAAATTTGTATCAATTTTATGTAATTTTATGCAATTTTTTATCTTCATCTTTCCTTCTTTAAAATTGATTGCTCTACTCAACGTATTGAGCTTTACTTTATCACGATAGATCACTTTACGATACTTCACTTATCGTTAATTCTATTATCATTAGTATATATATATATAGATATATATATATATATTTGAATATAAGAAGTGGCACATCTTTTAGAAAACATTTTTTTAAAGGTTATTTAGAGAATTTAGAAACAAAGGAATGTTATTTTGTTACGTATTTATTTAATGATGAATAAAAATCTTTGTATTTTAAATATCTCTGAGACTTTCGGTGTTAAAACACCCTTTACGAAGAATACCTTATTTTTTTTTTTTGTTTCATTTTGTTGGTATTAACCGCAAAATGAATTTTATGGAAGAATACGGACGACAATTTGTTATATGCATGAGGTAATAACTCCTTGTGATTAATACCAAAAAAATGAAAAGAAGAAAGAAAAAAGGAAATTCTCTTCGTAAAGGGTGTTTTAACACCGAGTCTCAGAGATATATATTTAAAAAAAAAATGATTTTATTAATTTTTAAATATATAAGAAAAAAAAAAAAAATTTTTTTTGGTTTCTAAATATATATATAGATAGATATATATTCTGCGTATTTAGGCAGCATTTTCTCATTTATGCGACATTGGTAAAATTAACAGAATTCGTCTGTTTAATTATACCTTTTTTATTTTTTCAATTTTTCTGATGGTCGTTTTTGTATTAAAATCAAAAAAATTAACAAATGTCCCATAGGGTTCACAAACGTTTTCAATTCTTCGCCGAATCATCGTCAGGTGTCAAAAGCAAATGAACAAAAAAGCTGGAGAAAGAAGAGAATTTTTAAAAAGACAGCGGAGAAACGCGCAGAGAACGTTTTCCGCATTGTTCCAGGAAAGTCGTTGGCGATTTTAAATTCAGCAACGCTGGATAGCATCACAGAACATTCTAAACAGACCGTATGTTTATTTACCTACTCTGCAGGAGGTTAGACAAAAGGGTCAAAGTATTTTTATTTACCTCCTCTCCAGGGGAGGTTAGACACAAGGTCAGGTGTGGAAAGCCAGCACACTAGGATCAGCGCGCTCTGGCCGACAAAAAATGCCCGAGCAGCCCCGTCGGCATTCTAGCATTATAAATAAACTAACCCCCTTCTCAAAGGGTGAGAAGGTAAAGCCTGGGAGGGTAGACCTCCTGAGTCTGAACAGAACCAATAAAAAAAATAAATAAAAGTGGTGCAAAACCATACTTCGACCCGACAGCAAGAAAGTCACTGTGCCAGGTACGTATATATTATAGACATAAGGTATAGTTGCAGTTTAGTAGGTTTTGACATAAAAGTGGTGCAAAACTGTTCTGTTTGGGGAATTAATTAATTTTACCCGTCCTCGGACGGATATTCTTCGAGTTGTTTATATAAACAGCAATATCTCTCTTCCTCGTGGCTTGTGATCATGGCACATTTAGTAAAAGTTCGGACTGTCCAAAAAAGAAAAAGAAAAGATCTGGTTTCAATCTAAACTTGAAGCACTTCTGTCTTTCTAGCCGCACTGACCAGCTGTGATACAGGGAAACAGTCTGTCTTTTGATCACTATGCATCTAGCATTACACTAAAGCTGAATCCATAATCGTTTGTTGCGCTTTTCTATATACTTTACTAACACGAAAAATATACTAAAATATATATTTTTTTTTTTTTTTAAACCATAACAATATGAAGTGTTTAGATAAATAAAATTTATTTTAATCTGAGCTTTCGAGAAATAAAATTCTCCTTGTCAAAGCCGTGTTTTTCTTTCTTTTTTTTTTCTTTTCGTCGTCCGATGGCAATGGACTTTTGGGTCAGAAAATAACGGTATGTCTGTAGAAGCGCGGCTACGCCAATTTGAATTAGATGGGGAGGTGGGTAAGACATATTTTTAAAACCATTGTTTCGTAATAGTATTATATTTTTTTTAAAAAAACAACATGTGTAATGTTAAAATAAATAAAATTTATTTTAATCTGAACTTTAAAAATATGTCTACACAAATTTGGCGTAGCCGCGCTTCTACAAAAGCCCATTGCTATCGGACGACATAAAGAAAAAAAAGAAAGAAAAACACTGCTTTGACAAGGAGAATTTTATGTCTCGAAAACTCAGATTAAAATAAATTTTATTTATTTTAACACTACACATTGTTATGGTTAAAAAAAAAAAAATACTCTTACGAAACAATGGTTTAAATAAATATGTCTACACACTCCTACTAATTATACTAAAATATACTTTAATTCTTGTATTGAGTAATGTTTAAAAAAAAAAAAATATTTTAATTATCAGTTAAGCGGTTGACCATAGTTGAGGGCGACCTGAAGGATCTTTTTTCATTGGCTACTAAACTAAGATGTAGGGGAGGGCGCCACTCCTTTCCCAGGATTACTCCACTTACCCTTGACCCTAAACTTATAATGCTGAGTGATTTGCAAGGTGGCATCAAGTACCAATTTTTTTATCTTTGGTATGACTCGACCGAGGATTGAACCCCGGTCTCCCGGGTCATTACTGATTGCTTTAACCATTATGACAAAATATACCTTAATTCTGGGATTGAGTTATATTCAAAACAAAAAATCTGTTTAAATTGCTCTAATTAGCAGTAAAACGGCACTGATCAGGTTGCATTAGCTTTTTTTTTTTTAATTAATTTTATTATTAATAAAAAAAATATAAATTTTTTTAGATTTTTGTTTTTTTCAAAAAAAAATTTTTTTTTTTTAAATGTAATTCTAAGATGCAGGCGATTTGAAAAATATGAATTCCATGTTTCGTTTACATTTGGGAAAGTGTGACATGTTTGAGTGACGTCATATACGGTGTGAGGCTAAAGATGTTCCTTTTGGATGCTGTCATGACTGGATTGCAGGATTTTACATCTGGTTCGAATTGTGTGGGTTTGTTTTTTTTTTTGTTTTTTGTTTTTTAATGAAAGCTTTGCAACAACAACAACAACAAAAAATAAATTAAACAGATTAATTTAGAAGAAACAAGAAACAACGACACACAACAAACAATACAGTTAAAAATTAATAAAAAAAAAATAAATAAATACACAATATATTTACATCCCACACACAAAAAAGAAAACACGGATAGAAAGAGACAATAAATATGGAAAAAAAGATGGGTTTGTTTGCAGACAACATTGGTGTAAGGTGACAATGGGAATAGGAGTGACAGAGGCATTGGCAGTGACAGCTGCATTGTGGGAATTTTGATGGCAGAGTGCAGTAGGCAGGATAGCAAGTTTAAAAATTCAAAGAATGAACAGCTCAAAACCAATGGAATAAGCATAGCATTTGTAATTCTTCAGATAGATACATATATTTTTTTCAATTTTTATATTTTAACAAAGAAATTACGTACAAACGAACCAATCAGAATATGCAAATCCAACGCAGTACAGGTGTTTCCTAAGCTTAGGTCATGTTCTACGAAACGGTAAACGTTACTATTGGCGACATAATATATTTTAAAGGAAATACAGTTGAGAAATTAGTCAGAAAGCAATTTATTTGGGTTTACCTACTCGTTTGGAACCTAAAGTTCTCTTGGCCTTTTGGCTAAGATCAAATTGTAGTATCTGTTCCGATGGATACTGCACCCCATAGACTGGTGTTGTCTTGGCCTTCGGGGCTTGATTTACGCCGGTCTATGGGTCTGTCCTGTGCAGTTCTGGGAGGTCCACCTTCCCAGGCTTTGCCTCCCCTCTTTAGGGAGGAGTAAGCTTATTGCTTACTGCCTGAGGCGCCTCTACCGGGGAATGCCGACGAGGCTGCCCAGGCAATTTTTAAACCCCACTTTCCCGACCCAACCTCGGGTCACATCTTACTTGTGGGAGTAAGATAAAAACTGGCCTTGTGCCTAACTCCTGGAGAGGAGTAAATCAATACTCGTTTGGAACCTATTTGTGGTAAAAGAAGAATTTAATCTATTATATAAAAGAAAATTGCCTGGGTGTTTGTGTGTTCAGCTCAAAGTCAAAAGCTACACAAGACACACTCACAAAGTTGATATATTCTTTTTCACCATTGCCTCGGGCAAAATATGGCCACATTTTCTTTCTTAATCCCACGTAATGGGAAATGAAAAAGGAAAAACCAAAAAAGTGTGTTTTCTTATTGATTCATCAACGTTTCATTTTTATTTGTAAGACTTCTTC
Source organism: Sepiola atlantica (assembly GCA_963556195.1). Lineage (NCBI taxonomy): Eukaryota > Metazoa > Mollusca > Cephalopoda > Sepiida > Sepiolidae > Sepiola > Sepiola atlantica. The sequence continues at coordinate 52,913,139 of OY744551.1, read as the reverse complement.
AGGATGATAATATTAAGAAAAATGTCATGCAAATACGCGAAAATATTGGGTTGACGTGATGGGAAGAAGTAGTAGCCACTGCTAGGAGCAGTAGGACCGAGGTCCGGGCTTAGTGAAGTCAGTAGCATAGAATGAAGTAAGCAGAACCATCCACATTTACTTCATTCCATGCTACTATTGGGATAGAGGAGGGGGGAGGTGAAGGGATGATAAAGAGAGTAGGTAGAGGAAATAGTGGAAGGGAGTGATAGAAGGGGGAAGAGGGAGAAAGGGAGGGGTATGACAGAAAGAGGGAGGGGATAAAGAGGAAGATAGAGGGAAAGAGGGGGGAAAGAGGGGAAGAAGAGAAATAGAGAGAAGGGAAGAAGAGAGAAAGGGGAAGAAAGAAGAGAGGAAGCAGAAGAAAGAATAGTGGAAGGAGAAGAAAGAAGAAAGGAAGGAGAAGAAAGAAGAAAGGAAGGAGAAGAAAGAAGAAAGGAAGGAGAAGAAAGAAGAGAGGAAGGAGAAGAAAGAAGAGAGGAAGGAGAAGAAAGAAGAAAGGAAGGAGAAGAAAGAGAGGAAGGAGAAGAAAGAAGAAAGGAAGGAGAAGAAAGAAGAAAGGAAGGAGAAGAAAGAAGAAAGGAAGGAGAAGAAAGAAGAGAGGAAGGAGAAGAAAGAAGAAAGGAAGGAGAAGAAAGAAGAAAGGAAGGAGAAGAAAGAAGAGAGGAAGGAGAAGAAAGAAGAAATATAATTGTCGACCACTTGACTTCTTTTTTAACATGTTCATATTAAATATTAAAAACCAAAATAAACTGTTTTCGACTAATTTTCTCACCATGTTTACTTCAGAATAATTTATGCTGCCAATAGTAACACTTGGAACTGTTGAGCATATGAAAATACAATTTGATTATCCTGAAAACTTATATTTTGTACTTTTTGTATCATTTGTACTACTAAAATTACTTGTGTACCACAATAGTAGGTACATTAATTTTGAGGTTTGATTATTTGGACTGTTCAAACTACTGTTCTCATCTTGGATGCTATTCTCACAACGTTTCCTCCAATGTAACCTTCCAACCTTCTTCAGGTGAACTTCATTGTCGAACTCGAGAATCTTTATGTCGAACAGAACCCTTTATTTAATCCACGAGTGTAGCTTGCTCTCGTTCCGTCAGCCATGACCGGGTAGAAGTCTTAAGAAATTCTTAATTGTATTCTTAGTATCGCCTGCACTGAGGATTGAACCTTCAACCTCCAGAAGGTTTCTGTTCGATATTCCGTACAGATTTCCGAGTTCAACACAAAAATTTTCGAGTTCGACAAGATGCGCCTGAAGAAGGTCGGAGGTTACATCGGACGAAACGTTGTAAGACTAATATCCAAGATGAGAACAGTAGTCCGAATGATCCGAATTATCAATCCTAATCTCAAAAATTCCGAAACTGCAAACTTATATTTTCAAGTTTCTCGACAAAAGAAATCTTGTTTAAAAGAAACTTTTTAAATGCTGCTCAGCACTTTTTCAAAACACCTAATTATTGTATAAAACTATTATTTTAATTAAAATTGAAAAATGAAAGTTATAGCTAAATCCTGAAAAAGATTTTTTAAAAAAACACAAAAAAACATTGCGTCATGTTGAATTTTTAATGAAAAAAGCGAACAAGAAACAAAGGGAAATAAATCTGTTCGTGTTATGCCACAAGGGAGATAACTCCCGCCATCTAACATTTTTAAAAAATTTTTAAAAATAAAAATTTTTTTAAAATAATAATTTATAGAAAACACAGTAGAATTAAATTCTCTAAAAACCCGTATAGTTTTAGCGTTTGGAAACAAAGGGAAATAAATCTGTTCGTATTATGCCACAAGATAGATAACTCCCGCCATCTAACATTTTTTTTAAATTTTTTAAAATAAAATTTTTTTTTGTAAATAAAAAATTTTTAAAAAATAAAAAAATCTTTAAAAATAAAAAAAAATTTTAAAATAAAAAAATTTTTTAAAATAAAAAAAATTTTAAAATAATAATTTATAGAAAAAGCAGTCGAATTAAATTCTCTAAAAACCCGTATAGTTTTAGCATTTGGAATGGAAATTGTTTATAAAATTTCTTTTTTATTTTAGAATTTTATTTCAATGAAAGCTGCCTTATTGAAACATGTTTTTCAATAAGGCAACAATAATGGCGGCCGAGATGATTGATTAAGTTTGCTAAACTTAAACGATTACATGTGGTTTTATGAGTTTTGTTTTGAGGAAGGGGGCTTTCCACTTGGATTTAGGGTTAGGAGTAAGTAATTTTTATTTTTACTATATTTTCAGCATACGTTAAGCGAAGTTAAGTAATCATCTCAGCCGCCATTGTGGTTTTCCTGCGCTGATAAGAAAACTTTTATCGAAAGAGAACTTGAATGCCTACTAGACACTGTCCTCGAGTGTCTTTTTGTCTCTCTGTACAAGGGTTTGTCAGGACAACCTGGCATGAGGATACTTCCTCCTACAAGTAAACCCTGAATAAATAGTAAAAATAACATAGTATTCAAAGCCCAAATAAGATCTCGTCAGTTTAGCTATACACGGTTACACGAGGAATGGTGCACCTTCTCCAAGTCATGTTGCCTTTAGTAACAGTACTAAGCTGGATACTCCACCAGACTAGATGAATTCTTGTCCTGGAATCCGGTAAGACCGAGAGACCACAAGAAAGATATACTATAACATAATTAATCGGTAAATTGGGGAGAGGAAAATTAATATTCTTAACTTCTTTACTAAATCAACGTTTGAGAAATGATAAAGAATTTAACAAGTAATTCATGGCCAAATATTCAGTATAACATAGTATTCAACGCACAAATAAGATAACCTCAGCACGGCTATACACAAGCTCATACGAGGAAGGGTGCACCTTTTTCTAGTGATGTTAAATCAGGTAACGACACTTAACTGGATACTCCACCAGACTAGATGAATTCTTGTCCTGGAATCCGGTAAGACCAAGAGACAACAATAAATATATACTATAACATAGTTAACTGGTCAATTGGGGAGAGGAAAATTAATGTTATTAACTTCTTTACTAACTTAACGTTTGACTGGTAAAGGAGAACTTTAATGGAATAATCGAATATCTAGGGGCCCCTTGATTTCTGAGAACTTTGATTGAAGTAAAATGAAAGACTGTATATACAAATAAGATCCTCTCGGTATAGCTACCCCACACTGGCTTATACAAGAAATGGTGGTGCACCTTCTCCAAGTGATGTTGCCTATAGTAACAGTACTAAGCTGGATACTCCACCAGACTAGATGAATTCTTGTCCTGGAATCCGGTAAGACCAAGAGACAACAAGAAAGATATACTGTAACATAGTTAACTGGTCGATTTGGGCAGAGGAAAATTAATATTCTTAACTTTTTTACTAACTCAACGTTTGACAAGTAAAGGAGAACTTTCATGGAATAAGGGGCCCCTTTATTTCTGAAAACTTTGATTGAAGTAAAATGAAAGAATATATATATATATATATATATATATATATATATATATATAGTATTTTTATGTAGTTCAATACCACATCATTATCCCAGAGGACAGATTCATGTAATTTTTTCCAACTTATTTTTTTTTTTTAAAGCTTTAAACTATTGAGCTATTATAAGTACTTTGTGTTACAAAAATTAAAAAATACACACACATATATATATATATATATATATATATATATATATATATATATATATATTCTAGAGATGAAAGATGAGAATTAAAAAAAAGTTCAAAGCAAGGAGCTTCATATCCTTAATCCATGGATTTTCAAAGATAAACTCTTTTCATGTTCTTATACGAAGCTCCTTGCTCTGAACTTTTGATGTTCTAATAAATATTGTATCTTTACAATTTTTTATTCTCGTCTTTCACCTCTAGATCTGATTGCTCTATTCAATATATTGAGCTTTATATTATCACGATAGATTATTATTAAACGGTAAGACCAAGAGACCACAAGAAAGATATACTATAATACAGTTAACTGGTTAATTAGGGGGAGAGGAAAATTAATATTCTTAACTTCTTTACTAACTTAACGTTTGAGAGGTAAAGGATAACTTTAATGGGACACTCGGATATCTATGTATCTCATATAGAGACCAAGTGTTAGCTCTATTAAGGGGGCCCTTGATTTCTGAGAACTTCGACTGAAGTAAAATGAAATAGAATTTTGTAAATAAAAACTTTACAGTTTCCAGACGTTAAAAGTCTACGGATTCGCTAGAAAATGTAATACTTCTGCGTTTTCTATAAATTAGTTGTTGTTTTTAGGTTTTTGTTTGTGAGTTCTCGATTGTTAACTATTCTGGACTTTTACCCAAAATCGAAAAAAATTAAGCATGTTTTTATTTGCAGGTTACTGAACTTTGAAAGAGTGCCAGTCTCACCTCCCTATCATTTGTAGTTCCTGGCAGATAAGTTCTTAGAAAGTAATATTCATTTATTAAAAACTCTGTATATTAAAATTGGAAGAAAAAAAACAAAAAGTAAAAAAAAAAAAACGAGTCTGGTTTTCAATTTAATTTTCATCTGTTCGACAATTTTCAAATAATTGAATGAAAAAAAAAATCACTAAAATAAAGAGGGAGGGGCCTTCCAGTGAAGGAGAGATAACTCTTACAAGAACTCATCTTGCTTACATCCCTTTACTAAATAATTTTTGTAACTCTTTATTTTTTTAATTTTAAGTTTAAACTTTTTTGTTTCTTTTTCCAGTGCCATTACAGTAATACAATAAATATATATATATATATATATATATAAAATATTTGTTGTTGTTTATTATCTATGTATGTATACGTTTCGTCCCTTTTCAATCAGGACTCATCAGCATAGAGATATGACTATTCACTACCGGTCGTACGATTCGAAACCCTGGATAACAAGTATTTTTCAACTTGCATCCAACGTCGTTAACCGCGCGCCCAATATTTGAATAGCCAATAAACAATGATAAATTAACACATATAAAAGCGGCTTGATGTCGAGGCATTCTACTTCTATATTAAAGAAGGAATGATGCATATAAAGCAAGTGACGTATATATATATATATATATATACATACACAACATTAGGTGCCGTACTCCACCGATTAACATCAGAAAACCGACGAATCGCTCGCCGCGTCGAGAAATTAACAAGAAAGATAGTGAAGAGAGAAAACTCTGTGGTCTTTAACGACGCATGTATAAGAAATGACTTGCTACCGAAATATACATATATATATATATATATATATATATATATATATATAGTACTAAATTTAAGTTAAAACGGCACAAATCGAAGTGGCACGAGAAAAAAAAATAGAAAAAATAAATTTGTTTAAATATTGGTAAAAAAAAAAAATAGGTCGTTTGTTGAATTATTCTTAAAATAAAGTCCCAAATCTCCATAAAAACTTGGCGAATCGCAACTCAATTAGATCACATATTGGAAGAGCAGCAGGTAATGCCCGGGACGATAGTCTTGTAGCAGCTTACATGAATGAACTATTTTCTGTCGATCTACTCGAGTTGTGATTCGGCTTGGCGAATCATTGTAATCATCGCCTCTTCACTAGGTGCGCGTCTGCATGTAACAAGATTCACACGCGATCGCTAAAGACATATCACGTGATCGTCATGAACATTCCAGTTCGTGACTCTTTCCTAACCAGACAAGATGTGATCCGGCGTTCTCTGCCAGGCCGATGGCAGAAGAATCGACGAACTCTGGGATAAAGTTTGTTTCATCTTGTCTCCATTCACTCAACCCGATGTATTATCTTTTGTTGTGTTCCTGTGTTTCTCCTACTGTGGCGGAATTGATGATCTTGAGCCAGGATCGAGCGGTGGAGATGGCCCGGACTTACTTCATCCCCCGCAGTAAGAGGGTCCGCCTTTTCCTGGCTTGCAGATGGAAAGGGAAATAAGTTTGGCTTACTAGTTTTCTAGTGAGGATTGAACTCGCAACCTCGTAGTAAAAAATCTATTAGTTGCTGCACAATAATACGTGGATTCGCCTTGATGACAAATAGTGACCCAGCGGATTATGTTTTTTTCTGATTGGTTAAGCGGAATTAACTGAAGGAAAATCTGCCAATAAAAAGAGAAGAAAATCAGGAGAAGATGAAGGAAGTGTCGAGTGAGATTCTGCGGTGAGCAGAATTATTTTTCGTTCATTGGAGCTCAAAGTTACACAGAGGGTTTTTGTGCTTCTACAGGAATTGAACCGAACTGAGTTTTTTGTTTTGTTTAACGTTTGGAGTCTAGTCATAGACTTCTGAATTCCCATTTTCAAGCTATTTCGGCAAAGGCGGACCCTCTTACTGCGGGGATGAAGTAAGTCTGGGCCATCTTCACCGCTCGATTCTGGCTCAAGATCATCAATTCCGCCACACCTACATAAAACTATTACCCGCCTGTGCACCGTCGGGTTAGGGTTAGGCTTAATTGTATTACGTCCCCAAGAAAAGTCACACAAACCAATAGTTATTAGTGCATTAGTTTGTGTGACTTTTCCTGGTGAAGAGGCGACGATTACAATGATTCGCCAAGCTAAATCACAACTCAATTAGATCGACAGAAAATAGTTAATTCATGTAAGCCGCCACAATTTTCTGCAAAAGTAAATTCGTTTGAATCAGAATCGTACAACTTTGTTGACCCGTTTGATTCGGTTGTCGGCATTCTTGCAGGAGGGACCACGTGAAGGTTGCCAACATCCCTTAAGTGAAAGTGGTATTATGGAATCGACTGGATTCGAACTTGGCACACCCAGATCGTCACTCCGTGTCGTTATCCACTTAACCACTGTCACCTCCCTGATTTTCGGTATTCTGCATTTTTAATTCTCGGTAAAAGTGAAAAATCGGTAACAGTCTAGAAATCATGAACAAAGAGCTTACACCAAACGCAGTAGAATTTAATTATCTACGGACCTGTATACTTTAAAAGTGTGTAAATTGAAACTGAATTTGTTTTCGTCAAGGTGACGTATCAACACATGCACAAATAAAATGGCCACCGATTTTTTGGAGGTGGTCGCTTAAATTCGGAGAGCTTCATTTTGAAAAGATAGTAAAAAAAAATCTAAAAAAAAAAAAAAAAAAATTATTTACTGTATCAAGAAACCAAAGTCCGGGGAGGAGGCTTGTCACTCGGACTTAGGGTTAGTGGTAGGGTAAGTCATTTATTTTTCGTGTGCCAATCAGTCAACTTTACAAAACTAATTCAGAGATAATACATCTCACAATCAGTTTCCACAATCTAAAAGTATACAGGTCGGTAGAGAAGTGTATTTTACTGCGTTTCCTATAAGTCATTTGTTTTTATTTTTTGTTTACGCTTTCTCGACTGTTTACTATTCTGCACTTTTACCCAACTTTCGCTTGTTTACAATTTACGGAACAGACCGGAAATGGCCGACATTAAATGAAACAACTTTTTTTCATTTTTTCACCTGACTTAAGGTTAGGGTCAATTACCTCCGTGTTAAGAACGGGCTTAATAATTTTGTTCAAAACAATAATTCAATCAACTTTATTTTTTTTGTTTATTTTTTTTTTTAGGAAGTTTTTTCAACTTTTTGGAGGATGAAGGGAGCAGGCTAAATTTCTTTTTATACAATTAATTATTTTGAAATTAAAAAAAAACACTTTTTTTAAAAATTAAACAAATTTATTTTAATTAAAATATATTTTTTAAATTGAATAATTATATTTTTTAAACAGTTTATTTAAAAAAAAAAAAAATATGTAGTCCCATCCAGATAACTGGTAACATTGAAACATTTTTCAATTATAACCGTAAAAAAAAATCAAAATCAGCAAGGGGAATAACACATTTTTTTTTTAATTATAGAATATAGAAAGAGTTGTCTCCTCTACAACAAAAAAAAGTTTTCTTTTTCTGTAGATGTTTGAAAAAAAAATGTGCTGACAAATAAAAATTAAAAACTAAAATGACTTCAATGTATCTCGGGCAACGTCGAGTATTGATTTACTCCTCTCCAGGAGTTAGGCACAAGGCCAGTTTTTATCTTACTCCCACAAGTAAGATGTGACCCAAGGTCGGGTCGGGAAAGTGGGGTTTAAAAATTGCCTGGGCAGCCCCGTCGTCATTCCCCGGTAGGGGCGCCTCAGGCAGTAAGCAATAAACTTACTCCTCCCCAAAGAGGGGAGGCAAAGCCTGGGAAGGTGGACCTCCTAGAACTGCACAGGACAGATTCATTGACCGTAAATCAAGACCCGAACGCCAAGACAACACCAGTATGGGGTGCAGTATCCATCGGAACAGATACTACACTTTGATCTTAGCCAAAAGGCCAAGAAAAAAAATAGAGCTCAATAATAATAAATTGAAAACCAAACTTCTTTTTCTAATTTCCAGTTTCAATACACAAACGTTTATTGAATATTTACAATGTAAGAAAATGATTTCTTTTTTTTTTTGTTTATATTTTTTGGGGATTGTTTTTCTCAGAACCAGTGTCCTTACCATCGCAATTTATTTTTCGACTACGTTTTGGCCGATGTGTCCTCCGGCCTTCTTCATTATTACTCGTACGCGTGATATTTTAAAAAACATTTTGCTATATAATTTTTTTTAATTAATTCTATTTTAAATTAAAAAAATATATTTTTTAATAATTTTTTATGATTAAAAAAAAATGATTTTTAATATCTTTTTATAATTAAAAAAAAAATGATTTTTTAATTCTTTTTTTAAATTAAAAAAAAATGATTTTTAAATTAATTATTTTTTAAATTAAATATTTTTTTGAAAAAATATTTTTTTAAATTAAATATATATTTTTAAACGTGTCAGGGCTCAGGTAAGGATGCTGTGCTACTTATATAACAGAATCGGGACATAAACCAGAAATTGTTCGAGATGAAGTTTTAAATAAAAATCAAGTTAAATCCTAAAGAGACATCAGGACATAAACCAAGGTAAATTTCTTTGTAATAAAAATAAAATTGTATATATATATATATATATATAGTGTTAGAGTGAAATAAATTGACAAGGAGTTATCAACAGAATCAACTATGCTAGGAATTTTGTGGATGTATCCGATGAACAGGTAAGCTTGAGTATGGCTTGTCATAAATCCATCCTTGTAAATAATCAGGAAACAATAACAACTTTGATGTCCCAATGGGAGCATTTGACTCAGCACAGATTGCCGATCTGGTGGGTATTTTTATAATTTACACTATTAGTAGAATTGTAGAGCCTAACTTAGTGGGGTTGTATAGGCTATATATATGTATATATATATATATATATATATATATATATATAAACATAAAGTATGAGGCAAAATGCCTTCAAAAACCATGTGTTAGATGCAGATATTTTTTTATTAAAATCAAAATAAAAGATCAAAACATTTTTTTCTTTTTTTCATCTAGATTAAAAAAAGTCAAGATGAAAAAAAAAAAGAAAAAAAAAATGTTTTGATTTTTTATTTTGATTTTGATAAAAAATATCTGCATCTAACACATGGTTTTTGAAGGCATTTTGCCTCTTTCTTTATGTTTAAAATTTGTAAAGATGCTTAAAAAATGAACTTTCACAAATTTATATATATATATATATAAATGTTATATTCAACATGTTGTCAGTCTCCTCCACCTTGATTTACGTCTTAAATAGTTAATTTCCCCCTCTCTCAAGATATGTATTAAATATGTTGTCGCTCTCTCTATATGTATATTGAAATGGTGAGTGTGAATTTCTCTTTTTTCATTTTCAAAAATGTAATCACCTCGCTTGGATGCTTGATAAGACTATAGGGTCGAAATAAATTATTGCACAGGTGATTATGTGATTCCGTGTTATTTTATTATATATATATTTTAATCAATGAAAATATATATACTACGAAATATTACTAGAAAATATATATACTACGAAATATTACTAGAAAATATATATACTACGAAATATTACTAGAAAATATATATACTACGAAATATTACTAAAAAATATATATACTACGAAATATTGCTAGAAAATATATATACTACGAAATATTACTAAAAAATATATATACTACGAAATATTACTAGAAAATATATATACTACGAAATATTACTAAAAAATATATATACTACGAAATATTACTAAAAAATATATATACTACGAAATATTACTAAAAAATATATATACTACGAAATATTACTAAAAAATATATATACTACGAAATATTACTAGAAAATATATATACTACGAAATATTACTAAAAAATATATATACTACGAAATATTACTAGAAAATATATATACTACGAAATATTACTAAAAAATATATATACTACGAAATATTACTAAAAAATATATATACTACGAAATATTACTAAAAAATATATATACTACGAAATATTACTAAAAAATATATATACTACGAAATATTACTAAAAAATATATATACTACGAAATATTACTAGAAAATATATATACTACGAAATATTACTAGAAAATATATATACTATGAAATATTACTAGAAAATATATATACTACGAAATATTACTAAAAAATATATATACTACGAAATATTACTAGAAAATATATATACTACGAAATATTACTAGAAAATATATATACTACGAAATATTACTAGAAAATATATATACTACGAAATATTACTAGAAAATATATATACTACGAAATATTACTAGAAAATATATATACTACGAAATATTACTAGAAAATATATATACTATGAAAAATTACTAGAAAATATATATACTACGAAATATTACTAGAAAATATATATACTACGAAATATTACTAGAAAATATATATACTACGAAATATTACTAAAAAATATATATACTACGAAATATTACTAGAAAATATATATACTACGAAATATTACTAGAAAATATATATACTACGAAATATTACTAAAAAATATATATACTACGAAATATTACTAGAAAATATATATACTACGAAATATTACTAGAAAATATATATACTACGAAATATTACTAGAAAATATATATACTACGAAATATTACTAAAAATATATATACTACGAAATATTACTAGAAAATATATATACTACGAAATATTACTAGAAAATATATATACTACGAAATATTACTAGAAAATATATATACTACAATATTTATCATGTGAACTGTGACAAAAATAAAATTAGAAATATGGAATATAATTTCGTTTTTTGTGCAAGGGTTAGGGTTAGCGGTTCTGTGTAATTTATTCTAAAGAGTCTGCAAGGGTAAAAGGGTTGAGGAATGCAGCTCTAGATCTTGAGGCCCTAGGCTACAAAAGTGGGACATTTAGTTTATAGCAATAATTACCAAATAAGGGTGAAAATGTAACTGTTCAAAAAAGAACAGAAAACAGGATCAATGTGAAGATTTGAAAATATTTCTTTTTAAAAATTGTGACAGTGTATTGATTGCGGCTTCGAGTCACTTCTTCTTCTGACACGCCAAAGTTTATGTTATTAGGTCTATGATATTAAGTACGTACATATGCATAATTATTGAATGGTTTATAGGTCTGCATTATTATTATGCGTGTGATATTAGGTCTCCCTTATTATGCCTGCATTGCAGCTGTCTGCACTGTTTTATTAGTATCTTTGATAGTTATAATCTTTACTTAAAAAAATGGTCAGATTCTTTCAAAGGTTTCCTAAGTTTTTTGGTGCCAATAATTGGTACCATTATAAAAATACGGTGCTTCTCCAGATTAATCCCTACATGGAATATTTCTGTTAAAAAAAAAAAATAGCACAAAAATTTTATGATTTAAAAACATTTTACACCAAAATTCACTGAAATTCATCCTGTATTTTTGTTGTTATAAAATAAATTTAAGTTTTACCGCTATTTTCCACAATCGCCACTGGTTAAATCGTCTTAAATTAGCTCCTCTTCTTAAATAGAGAGAGGGAGAGAGAGAGTTTTTTAAGAGGAAAATCGTTTTTATTCGTACGCTGTTTAAGTGAGATTTAAAGTCTCTATTTAAGAAGAGCTAACTTAAGGGGAGTTAACCAGTGACGATTGTCAAAAATGACGGCGAGATAAAATTTGAATTTTTTTGTTTTTTTTAAATACTGAATGAATTTCCGTAAATTTTGGTGCACTGTGTTTTTTTTGTTTTTTTTTAATACTGGATGAATTTCTGTGAATTTTGGTGCACTGTGTTTTTTTTTTGTTTTTTTTAACTTAACAGGTAAGTAGATTATGAAGTTTTTGTGCTTTTTTTTTTTGTTTTTACCAGCAATATTCCATATAGGGGTTAAATCTAAAGAAGTACCAAAGATACTATTATTACCAATACTATTATTGGACAGAAATATGAGTGAAAATGCAATGGTTATTATTGTTCGTTGAACAAGAGCGAGATATATGTGGATAGATAGAGATTTAGTTGTAAACAAAGCATCCTGCACCTGGTCCCTGAGCTGCCCATGGAGGTGTACCTGCGAGGAGCTTGGTGAAGTCTGCCTCGTAGTCCCGAACAAACACAGACTCCCTGGCAATGCCAGCGCCAAAGGATTGCATTATGGCTGCGATCTACAAAAGAGAAGAGTAAGGTAACATGCGGTGGGCCATGCAGTCGAGGAGGAGGAGGGGGAAGAGGAGGAGGAGGAGGAGGAAAGCCTGGTTTCAGGGGTGGCAGGAGAGAGAGAGAGACACTGTAGGGGGTGAGTAAGAGGTGGGGAGATGAAACAGCAATTCTTCTCCCTTTGTCAGACAGAAACATCGCTCATGGAATGTGAGGACTGTGGGGGGGAAGGGAAGTGGAGTAAGAGGTGGGAAGATGATAGAGAGGGAGACCTATTGATGGAAGAATTGTGATCAGAAAACGGGAGGAGAATGAGAGAGAGAAAAAGTAAACAAAGAGGACCAGAGAGAGAGAGAGAGAGGGGAGAGAGAGAGAGAGGAGAGGGAGAGAGGAGAGGGAGAGAGGGAGAGAGGGGGAGAGAGAGACAGGGAGAGAGAGGGAGGAGACTATTAATGTGAAAGAGGATGATTCATAAAAATATTTATTTTTTTAATGGAAGTCGCTCCAGACAAGGCATGAAGCCACTTGATGTAAGGAGCTAAAAAAAAGAAAAAGAAAGAAAAATACCACTTCAAGGTGAAAAACATTCAACAATAAGTGCTAGATGGATAGATTCCGACCCAGAAAACAGCACTTCGTCCCCCTTTGTCAGAAAACATCGCTCATGGAATGTGTGGACTAAAGGACAAAATAAAGGGAAGCGAGAGTTACAAGGTTGCTCAAAGTAAACGCAAGATCCACTTTCTGGTAATTGTCGAGTTTGGAGTTCCCCAACATAAAAAACAATTATGTATAGGCGATGAAAATGGTTTTATGCTGTTTTTTTTTTTTAGATGATATTAATTGAAGAACCATTTCTAGTAAAATTCTACTTTTTATTGGGTGATAACAAGTAGAATTTTACTCGAAATGGTTCCTCAATTATGGGTAGATAATTAGAAGAAAAACATGTTTGAAATGTGTAAATAGGCTACAAGAATGATGTCTGAACAGCTGGAAAATGACAAAAGAAAGAGGGGTGGGTTAGAGAGAGAGAGGGTGAGAGAAAGAGAGAAGTTGGTTAAGGAGAGAGAGAGGGTGAGAGAGAGAAGTTGGTTAAGGAGAGAGAGAGGTTGGTTAGGGAGAGAGACAGAGAGAGAGAGAGGGGTTGGTTAGAGAGAGAGAGGTTGGTTAGGGAGAGAGAGGTTGGTTAGGGAGAGAGACAGAGAGAGAGAGAGGTTGGTTAGAGAGAGAGAGAGAGAGAGAGAGAGAGAGAGAGAGGGAGGGGGGTGAGAGAAAGAAAGAGGTTGGTTAGAGAGAGAGAGAGAGAGCGGGGTTAGTTAGAGAGAGGGGGGTGAGAGAGAGAGAGAAAGAGAGGTTGGTTAGAAAGAGAGGTTGGTTAGAGAGAGAGAGAGAGAGAGAGGGGGTGAGAAAGAAAGAAAGGTTGGTTAGAGAGAGAGAAAGAGTGGTTGAGAGAGAGAGAGAGGGGTGAGAGAGAAAGAGGTTGGTTAGAGAGAAAGAGAGAGAGAGGTTGTTAGAGAGAGAGAGAAAAAGAGAGAGGAGGTGAGAGAGGAAGAGAGAGAGGGGGTGGGGGTGAGCGAGAGATGTTAATTAAATAAAGAAAGAGATGACCAGTAAGAAATAAAGAAGGGAGACCAAGGAATAAAGAACAGTGGAGATAACCTAAGATAGTATGCTGAGACAGGGGGGGGGAGTGGCACAAGAGAAAGGAGGGGACAACTTATGTGAGAGGGAGGGAGAGAAAGAAAGAAGGGGAGGAGCACGAAAGATAAGGAGACTATCATTAAGAAAGGGGAAGAGTGTAAAAATGGTAGAATGTTAGAATAAGAAGGGGAGGAGAGTGAGAAAAATCTAGAATTATGTAAAGAGAAAGAGAGAGAGTGTGCAAAAAAGGGAGCATGACAGAAAAGAAGAGATAACCTCGAGGGATGAGGTGCTGAAGGAAGAATGACAGAAATGAGAAAATAATTTGAGTATTGATTTACTCCTCTCCAGGAGTTAGGCACAAGGCCAGTTTTTATCTTACTCCCACAAGTAAGATGTGACCCAAGGTTGGGTCGGGAAAGCGGGGTTTAAAAATTGCCTGGGCAGCCCCGTCGGCATTCCCCGGTAGGGGCGCCTCAGGCAGTAAGCAATAAACTTACTCCTCCCCAAAGAGGGGAGGCGAAGCCTGGGAGGGCGGACCTCCTAGAACTGCACAGGACAGACCCATAGACCGGCGTAAATCAAGCCCCGAAGGCCAAGACAATACCAGTCTATGGGGTGCAGTATCCATCGGAACAGATACTACACTTTGATCTTAGCCAAAAGGCCAAGAACAAGAGAAAAAGAGGAGTAGCATGAGGAGATAACATAAAAAAGAGAGAGTAAGAAATGGGAGGGGTATGAAAAAAAGGAGGAGACAATCTGGGTGGGAGTGGCCTTTAGTTATGGCCACGCCCCACTTTAAGCTTGATCTTCTGTTACATACAGTCATTGTGGGGAGGCAGAGACAGACTATTGACGAACGTGGAAATGAGTGAGAGAAAGTCAGAACATGATAGAAATGGAGAGAGAGAGAGAGGGGGGGAGGGGGAGGAGACTATTAACTATGTGAAAGAGGATGATTCATAAAAATGGTGGTCAAAGAAGGGGAGGATAATTCTATGAGAGAGAGAGAGAAAGGAAGGAAGGAAAAGGAGGATTATGAGAAAGTGGGAGTAATGAAGGGGAAGAGAATGATAGAAATATAGAGATAAACTGGGAGAGAGAGAGAGAGGAAGAATGAGAGAGGGAGAGAGAGAATGAGAGAGAGGGAGAGAAAGAATGAGAGAGAGGGAGAGAAAGAATGAGAGAGAGGGAGAGGGAGAGAAAGAATGAGAGAGAGGGAGAGGGAGAGAAAGAATGAGAGAGAGGGAGAGGGAGAGGAAGAATGAGAGAGAGGGAGAGGGAGAGGAAGAATGAGAGAGAGAGGGAGAGGGAGAAGAAGAATGAGAGAGAGAGGGAGAGAAAGAGAGAGGGAGAGGGAGAGGAAGAATGAGAGAGAGGGAGAGGAAGAATGAGAGAGGGAGAGGGAGAGAGACAATTATCATAAAAAGGGGAGAAAGGTAGAAGGAGAGAGAGATTCCTCTCAATAATGGGGATATTCTGCATATGTTGTCTGCCTGGTTCTCTGGGAAACAAAATAGTCACAGATTGAGGGTTTTAGACGTTTGCTTTCCTCTCGGCTAAAAGATCAGTGGGTTCGCATCGAGGTGCCTGCAGGTCTTGGCACCACTATTTATCTACCTCTCACAAGGTAAAATGTGACACAAGGTCGGGAAAGTGGGATTTGATAAGCCAGCGCTCGAGAGGTGAGCCATCTGACCATTTAAAAATTGCCTGGGCAGCCCCGTCGGCATTCCCCGGTAGGGGCGCCTCAGACAGTAAGCAATAAACTTACTCCTCCCCAAAGAGGGGAGGCGAAGCCTGGGAGGGCGGACCTCCTAGAACTGCACAGGACCAGACAACCCCCAATAGACCGGCGTAAATCCAGACCCAAAGGCCCAGACAATACCGGTTTTATTAGGCGGGGTAAAAAACCCTGGTTGAATATATATATATATATATATATATATATATATATATATATATATAGAGAGAGAGAGAGAGAGAGAGAGAGAGAGAGAGAGTAAGCTATGAAAATATATTTATGGCAATTAAGCTACACTACCAGTCCAGGTCTTGGCACCATGTACCCACACCTCATTTGATATGACTCGAGTGAAGATGATTGTTTAAGTCATCAATAGTCTCTCTCTCTCTCTCTCTCTCTCTCTCTCTCCATTTAGCTAAATGTGACACAATACCAAGCTGAAAGTGGGGCGTGGCTACAATGCTATGAGGCCACGCCCACCCAAATTGACTCCTCCTTTTTTTCCATGCTCCTCCCCTTTCTTAGGTTATCTCTTTACTTCTCGTACTACTTCTCTTTTTTTTTTTTTGTAGCGTTCTCTGTCATTTTTCTATTCCCCCTCCTGTTTCCTCCTTTTTCTCTCTCTCTCTCATTTATTACAAACATTTTGATCAAAAGGAATACAAGTCGATGATGCGGGATGGGGATTTAAAAAAAAAAAAAAAGGGGTGATAGTCCACACTATAAAGTTCGGTCATTCTCAGAGTGTACAGTGATATGCAATGGTGGAAGGATGAGGGAATCTTCTTGAATGTGCCACATTCCTGAAAAAGTGATTTTTTTTTTCCTTTTTAGAGGGCAGAGGTCAAATATAAAATCATGATGCACAAAATATACAAGTTTTGTTAGAGGCTGAAATATATATATATATATATATATAAATAAATAAAAATTAATATTTACTTAAAAAAATATAAATATATATATATAAAAATAAAAATTAATATTTACTTTAAAAAAATTTTTTTTAAATATTTACTTAAAAAATTTTTTTTTAAATATTTACTTAAAAAATTATAAATATATATATATAAAAATAAAAATTAATATTTACTTAAAAAATTTTTTTTTTAAATAATATTTACTTAAAAAAATATAAAAATATATATATATAAAAATAAAAATTAATATTTACTTAAAAAAATTTTTTTTAAAGTAATATTTACTTAAAAAAATATAAATATATATATATAAAAATAAAAATTAATATTTACTTAAAAGAATTTTTTTTAAAATAATATTTACTTAAAAAAAATCTTTTTAAAATAATATTTACTTAAAAAAATATAAATATATATATATATATAAATAAAAATTAATATTTACTTAAAAAAATTTTTTTAAAATAATATTTACTTCAAAAAATATAAATATATATATATATAAGTGATGAAAAATACAATATCTATTAAATAATCAATTGTTCAAAACAAGGGTTTATATAGGTAAATCATTTTATTATAGTATTACTTCCTTAAAAACCATGGCTCCTCTGGCGATAAGATTACATCTTTGAAAAGCCATGGATTAAGGAAGGAATAATATAATAAAATGATTTACTTATATAAATCCCTTTGTATTCTTCACAATTTTTATTCTCATCACTTATTTATATTAATGCTCTATCTCGTATATCGAGCATTAACTCTTCACGATACGTTATATTTTAAAGATATATTTATATATCTTTATCTTCCTTTCTCACTATATATATATATATATATATATATATATGAAATTAAAATGGAATAAGACCTAAAAAGCTCAACGTTTCGCCCAAATGTTATATGGGCTTTGTCAAGAGCGAACGAAAAAATGCAAAATATGACAGAAGACGAGAAAGTCTATAAATTATGAGAAATATATATAATGGTTAGGGTTCATGTAGAGAGGGAAGATATGTAAATATGTATAGAGTCAAAGATAAATACATAGCAAAAAAAAAAAAAAAAATTAGTAACGGGAAAGAAAAGAAAGAATAAAAAAATTAGTTTTCCTTTGGACCCCCTTTCTACTCTTTATTCTTTTTTTTCTTTCCCGTTACTTTTTTTTTTTTTTTTTGCTATGTATTTATCTTTGACTCTATACATATTCACATATCTTCCCTCTCGACATGAACCCTACCACTATATACATTTCTCATAATTTATAGACTTTCTCGTCTTTTGTCATTTTTTGCATTTTTTCGTTCGCTCTTGACAAAGCCCATATAACATTTGGGCGAAACGTTGAGCTTTTTAGGTCTTTCGCTTATTCCATTTTAATTTCAAACCGTCGGATTATTTTATCCTTTCATCTATTCATGTATATATATATATATAAACTGTTTCAGGTTTTACCACATCTACTGTTAAAATATATATATATATATATATATATATATATATAAGGCTCCGATTAAGTTCGTTGAGTTCTCTAGATTGTCTTTATGTTTACGGCCTGGATGTATAACTTCATTTCTCTTGTATCACTTGATAATTTCCTATGGCCTAAAGGATAGAGCAGAAGTGTGCAGAGTCATGGTTGTCTCTGTGAACCGGGTTTTCTCATTGTAACCGTCTGAAATTATCACTTCCCTACACTGATGAAAGCATAAGTTCGAAACGACGTCGTATGTAGGTAAAAATATAATTTCATATTTATTTATGAATATTATTATATATATATATATATATAATGCGTCAGAAGTTGACCCGTAGCAAGTTACGCCCACTCTTATGGACACAAAACGGTATTTCTGCTGATGAGTTATGAGGTGGCTCTTTAGACCAGCAAGAGATTTGCGAAACCCACAAGTTTCATGGATATCTTAAGCAAATGTTTTGTTTTTCAATTTAATAATTTTACAAACTGTTTCAGGTTTTACCACATCTACTGTTAAAATATATATATATATATATAATAAAGAAAGGTAGTTTGCTTGAAGCATTGTGTGTAATACGTATATAGAGGAGTATTAGGCTATCACAAGAAATAGAAATATGTCGGTGTTGAGAAGTAAGACAAAAACAAGTGAATTTTAGTTATATATTTTTTCAAATAATTTTTTTTCTTTCTATATAGCAAATCTTACTTGATTAGGTAAGACTTCAACACTGTGATGTGATGTGTGTGACCGTGTTCAATAATATATTTCGAGGAAGATCTCTTTGTCAAATGGTAGGTGTTTCAAATTTCAAATTTGACAAAGAGGTCTTCCTCGAAATATATTATACATCACAGTGTTGAAGTCTTGCCTAATCAAGTAAGATTTGCTATATAGGAAAATAAATTATTAAAAAAATTTTTTTTTAAGAAATATATGAAGTAAAATCACTTGTTTTTGTCTTACTTCACAATGCCGACATATTTCCATTTCTTGCATTGTGATAGCTTTCTGATACTCCTCTCTCTATATATATATGTATGATTATTTTTATTTACACAGACATATACAAAATCTGTGACACTGGCATGTCGATGTTATCGATCAACAGTTACTATAAACTGAGATCTACCAGGCTTATAAAAAGTGCTCAATATCAAATAGAGCTTTTATATATGATTATTTTTATTTACATATACAAAATCTGCGACATTGGCATGTCGATGTTATCAATCAACAGTTATTATAACTGAGATCTCATCAGGCAGAGTTAAAATCCGATCTTAACCTTAGATCATATTTGGATTTTAACTCTGTCTGATGAGATCTCAGTTCATAACAGCTGTTGATCGATAACATCGACATGCCAGTGTCGCAGATTTTGTATATGTAAATAAAAATAATCATATATAAAAGCTCTGTTTGATATTGAGCACTTTTTATAAGCCTGGTAGAAATTCTGTGAATTCCTACCAAGTGGATGTTTAGCTTGCCTGGATTATATATATATATATATATATATATATATATATATATATATTGTCAGGTTATAATGAAAAGAAATCAATAAAGTGCTCGATCGTAAAAGAGTGAGAGCTAATATAATTTATTTGAAAACTATATGTTACATGATTCAGAAACGTATGGCAGTTTCATTCAGATGGGCTGAATTTAAACAGAATGTAAAAAGTCAGCCCATCTGGATGAAACCACGGTACGCTTCTGAATTATGTAATTATATAGTTTTCAAATAAATTATATATATATATATATATATAATTATTTTTATTTCCACAGACATGTACAAAATTTGTGACACTGGCATGTCGATGTTATCGATCAATAGCTATTATAACTGAGATCTCATCAGGCAGAGTTAGAATCCGATCTTAACCTTAGATCATATTTGGAAAGAAGGGATTCTAACTCTGCCTGATGAGATCTCAGTTATAATAGCTATTGATCGATAACATCGACATGCCAGTGTCGCAGATTTTGTACATGTCTGTGTAAAAATAATCATATATAAAAGCTCTATTTGATATTGAGCTCTTTTTATAAACCCGGTTGAAATTCTTTGGATTATTACCCTGTTAATGTTTTACCTGGATTATTATTATCATTATTATATATATATATATATATATATATATATATATATATGTGTGTGTGTGTGTGTGTGTGTGACCGTAAAAATATAATTTAATATTATAAGAAGCCCCATTAAAGATAAATGCGAGAGAAATACACCTTGTATCTCTCAATGTAAACACAAGTACTGAGATTCTAAAGAGAGTTCCGATCTCCTAAAGGGAGAGAATCTTGCAACGTGGCTAATTTTTTCATCTTCAATTTTAATATCTATCGAAATGGCTCAACTTATCGGAGCTTAATTGTTATTAATAAACAAATATTTTCAATATCCATAGACATATACACGTGTTTCGTGTTTTCTACACTAGTCAGTATGGAATCACGTAACGATACAGTGCAAGTGTTTAAGTGTCTAGTAGTAAGTTTCAAAAAATTGCGGACAAACGCATTCTCCTACAGGTGCACCTGTTGAGATACGTGGTGTTGGTGATGGTGGTGGGGGAGGGGCAGAGGAAGGGCTGGGGGGTGGGGAGGTTCAGAGGAAGGGTGCTGGCAAAATAGAAAAAAATAAATTGTTTGGTTAGATTGAAATCAACAACAAAAAACAAAAAAAACAACAACCATCGACTGAAACCAGAGCAACTGTTGTCAATTCTAGTTTGAAATACAATAATTAAAAATATAAATAAATAAACACACAATTCTTTTGATAAACAAACAAACAAACAAACAGTCAAACAACAAAAAAAAATCCAACTAATATAATAAAATAAAAATGTTTTTAAAAAGTCTATGTCTCACACCAGTAAGTAAAAAAAAAAAAAAAAAAAAAAAAAAGATACCAATGTTAAAATGTTTCGAGGTGGAAAAGAATTAATTGGAAATCACTGCATGCAGTTCGCTGAAAAATAAAACCAATCGAAGATGATTGTTGAACTTTGAAAACTAAAGATAACATTTGGTATTTCGTGTATCGATGTGATCCATATTGAATTCAACGTTTTTTTTGTGTTATTTTTTACTTTAAAAAAAAAACACCAAAATATATGGTGGTTATTTTATTTATTTATTTATTTTTTTTTTTTATTTTTTTTTTTTTTTTTTAATTTAAAAAAAAAAAAAACAACGTGTTTTTCTTATTACTTTTTTTTTTACTTAAAAAAAAATTCGGTGGTTATATTTATTTTTGGAAAAAAAAAAGAAAGAAAAAAACAACTTTTTTTTTTTAAATTCGAAAAAAAAAGAAGAAAAAAACGTTTTTTTTATTACTTTTTTTTTACTTAAAAAAAAATTTGGTGGTTATATTTATTTTTGGAAAAAAAAAAGAAAAAAAAACTTTTTTTAAAATTCGAAAAAAAAAAAAGAAAAAAAACGTTTTTTTATTACTTTTTTTTTACTTAAAAAAGAATTTGGTGGTTGTATTTATTTTTTTGAATAATAAAAAAAAAAGAACATTTGAAGTAAACAATTTAGTGCTTTCTTACAAATCACACCACGTGCAAGAAAAACAACAAAAACAAAAAAGTTTTTTTTTTTTTTTTTTCAATTTTAAGGGTGGGTACCCTAAAAGCCATAATCTCTTTAATAGCAACCAAATTTTTTATTTTGTATCATAAATGTTTTGCGACCATTGTTAAAAAGAGTCAGAAAGCTCTTTCTTATTTCCCCCGTGACAAAAAATTCTACAATGAAGGGAGGTGACCTAATTCAGATTAACTGCAAGGGAAATAACTAGTGTAAGGGACACAACTTATAACATTACATATACTCTCCGAATCTTCGTTCATCTTAATAACATATAAGTAGTTTTGCATTAAAAATGTTTCATAGCCTTTCTTAAAAACATGAAGGAAGCTCTTTTTTAATTACCTCATAAAATTAAAAAAAAGTTCTATATTAAAGGGAGATAACTTATAACTGCGTAAGTTCAAGGGAGACAACTTATGACATTACAGGTACCCCAATAGTCATGAAAGCTTAAAGTATCGGTACATTTTGAGAAAAAAAAAAGTAGTTTTGTTTTTTATGCATCTATATTTTTTACTGATTACATGATATGGGGGGGGGTAACCATTTTGCTTGTGGCGAGATTTGGTATTCGGGCCCCACACGTGATCATAAATTCAGAAACGTGACTCTTTTATTGGTGTGACCTTTAAATTGGTTGATCATTGTCTGAACCGTTGTTTTTTGTTTTTTATATAGAGTCAACCAACTCCCAGACAATGGTGAAGGACCCAAACATCTTTGTTCATATTTTTTTATCCATCGCCATGCATACTGCATTTAATACCTTTTAAAAAAAAAGAGATAGGTTAGATTGGTTTTAGAGAGACGCTTTTACATGCAGCACATTTTAACATGTTCCCTTTTGAACTGACCGAATTGAATGAATAAAAAAAAAACAATTTGTTTTTAATGAAGAAATAAAAAAGAGGATAAGTTTTATTTGTTTTGAGAGAGAAAGTTTTTTTTATAGACGGAAAACACACAAAGGTAAAAGATAATTTGGTGCTATTTTACTTATAGGCCGATCAAGTTAATTGGTTTCATGTAAAAGCATTATTTTGTACTTACTCAGTCATATTTTATCTCTCACGCCCCGAAAAAGAATTTTAAAATATCAAGCAGAACTTTAATTAGAACGATTTTTCCATTTCGATGTCCAACCTGTATTTGTGCCCGAGCCGACATTTTGGGCTGTGAGCGGTCGGTAGAATAGCCAAGGGCATTAACTCCGTTTTTATTGTTAGGATTATAAAAAGAAAGAAACACATAAGCAATAATAATAAAATATATATTTATTAAATTAAAAAATAGAAAATTAAATAATTATTTTTACTTTGTTCACCGGGATACTTTCCACGATATAACTTTATTGTTTTTTTTCTTGTTTTTTTTTCATATTTACATGGTAACAGCGACCTAGGGGACCCAATTTCGCGACACTTATCTGCCCTTAGTTAGCTAACCGGCCACTAACCGGCCACTCCGAAAATCGCAGACTCGCCATTTCATATAACCCTTATGGAAATGGAAAAATCGTTCTAATTAAAGTTCTGCTTGATATTTTAAAATTCTTTTTCGGGGCGTGAGAGATAAAATATGACTGAGTAAGTACAAAATAATGCTTTTACATGAACACAATTAACTTGATCGGCCTATAAGTAAAATAGCACCGATAATTTGTATTAAGATGAGATGGTATTATTATTTTTTTTTTAGATGCTGTCAGTCATGGTATTAATTAATGGTGGTCAGATGGTATTGAAAAGCAGAAGGAAATAGATTCAAGGTCAATGGTCCAGCAGAAATGGAGAGTGTTATTTGTTTGTTTGTTTTTCTTTTCTTTGATTTTTTTTAATAAATTTATCATTGTTTTATAGAGGATATCTTCTTGTTCAATTTGGATCCTAGATAATTTTAGCTGAGTCGATATGAGTTGTCAGTTCCTTGTAACAAAGGTTTGTTTAAATATTTGCTGCACAAGATATAAAATGTTATTATTTTATGTACTTATGGATATTTTTTAAAACTTTCTAGTGAATCCTTCTAGATATTTTAAGTCTTGAACAAGTTCGATTAAAACTTGTTCAAGATTTAAAATATCTAGAACGATTCACTGACTCTGGTTAGGATATGAATATGCATATTGGCCAGGCGTTGTAAGGCTGTTTTCAAGAATAAGACAAAACTCAAAGTTTTCAAGGCATGTTTAAAAAAATAAATAAATACTAAAATTTGTATAAATATGTTAAAATAAATAAATAAATACTAAAAATTGTATAAATATGTTTAAAAAACAAATAAATAAATAAATATTAAAAATTGTATGAATGTTTAAAAAAATAAATAAATACTAAAATTTGTATATGTTTAAAATAAATAAATACTAAAATCTGTATGAATGTTTTTAAAAAATACTAAAGATTCTATGAATATGTTTAAAATAAATAAATACTATAAATTGTATGAATGTTAAAATAAATAAATACTAAACATTTTATGAATATGTTTAAAAAAATAAATACTAAAAATTGTATGAATATGTTAAAATAAATAAATACTAAAAATTTTATGAATGTTTTTAAAAAATAAATACTAAAAATTGTATGAATATGTTTAAAATAAATTAAAAAAATACTAAAAATTGTATGAATATGTTTAAAATAAATAAATAAATACTAAAAATTTTATGAATGTTTTTAAAAAATAAATACTACAATTTGTATAAATATGTTAAAATAAATAAATAAATACTAAAAATTGTATGAATGTGTTTAGAAAAACAAATAAATAAATATTAAAAATTGTATAAATATGTTAAAATAAATAAATAAATACTAAAATTTGTATGAATATGTTAAAATAAATAAATAAATATTAAAAATTGCATGAATGTTTTTAAAAATTAAATAAATACTAAAAATTGTATGAATATGTTAAAATAAATTTAAAAAATACTAAAAATTGTATGAATGTTTTTAAAAATTAAATAAATACTAAAAATTGTATGAATATGTTTAAAATAAATAAATAAATACTAAAAATTTCATGAATGTTTTTAAAAAATAAATACTACAATTTGTATAAATATGTTAAAATAAATAAATACTAAAAATTGTATGAATGTGTTTAGAAAAACAAATAAATAAATATTAAAAATTGTATAAATATGTTAAAATAAATAAATACTAAAATTTGTATGAATATGTTAAAATAAATAAATAAATATTAAAAATTGCATGAATGTTTTTAAAAAATAAATAAATACTAAAAATTGTATGAATATGTTAAAATAAATAAATACTAAAAATTTTATGAATGTTTTTAAAAAATAAATACTACAATTTGTATAAATATGTTAAAATAAATAAATAAATACTAAAAATTGTATGAATGTGTTTAGAAAAACAAATAAATAAATATTAAAAATTGTATAAATATGTTAAAATAAATAAATAAATACTAAAATTTGTATGAATATGTTAAAATAAATAAATAAATATTAAAAATTGCATGAATGTTTTTAAAAAATAAATAAATACTAAAAATTGTATGAATATGTTTAAAATAAATAAATAAATACTAAAAATTTCATGAATGTTTTTAAAAAATAAATACTACAATTTGTATAAATATGTTAAAATAAATAAATAAATACTAAAAATTGTATGAATGTGTTTCGAAAAACAAATAAATAAATATTAAAAATTGTATAAATATGTTAAAATAAATAAATAAATACTAAAATTTGTATGAATATGTTAAAATAAATAAATAAATATTAAAAATTGCATGAATGTTTTTAAAAATTAAATAAATACTAAAATTTGTATGAATATGTCAAAATAAATAAATATTAAAAATTGCATGAATGTTTTTAAAAATTAAATAAATACTAAAATTTGTATGAATATGTTAAAATAAATAAATAAATATTAAAAATTGCATGAATGTTTTTAAAAATTAAATAAATACTAAAATTTGTATGAATATGTTAAAATAAATAAATAAATATTAAAAATTGCATGAATGTTTTTAAAAATTAAATAAATACTAAAAATTGTATAAATATGTTAAAATAAATAAATAAATACTATTTTTAGTATTTATATGAATATGTTTTTTTTTTAAATACTAAAAATTGTATGAATATTTTTAAAAAAATAAATATTAAAAATTGTATGAATATTTTTTTAAAAATAAATACTAAAAATTGTATGAATACGTTTAAAAAAAAATTGTATGAATATGTTAAAATAAATACTAAAAATTGTATGAATATGTTTAAAAAACAAATAAATAAATAAATATTAAAAATTGTATGAATGTTTAAAAAAATAAATAAATACTAAAATTTGTATATGTTTAAAATAAATAAATACTAAAACTTGTATTAATATGTTTAAAATAAATAAATACTAAAATTTGTATAAATATGTTAAAATAAATAAATAAATACTAAAAATTGTATCAATATGTTTAAAAAACAAATAAATAAATGAATAAATATTAAAAATTGGATGAATGTTTAAAAAATAAATTAATACTAAAATTTGTATATGTTTAAAAATAAAATTTGTATGAATGTTTTTAAAAAAATACTAAAAATTCTATGAATATGTTTAAAATAAATAAATACTAAAAATTGTATAAATATGTTAAAATAAATAAATAAATACTAAAAATTGTATAAATATGTTAAAATAAATAAATAAATACTAAAAATTTTATGAATGTTTTTTAAAAATAAATACATACTAAAATTGCATGAATATGTTTAAAAAAATAAATAAATAATAAAAATTGTATGAATATGTTTAAAAAAATAAATAAATACTAAAAATTGTACATGTTTAAAAAATAAATAAATACTAAATATTGTATATGTTAAAATAAATACTAAAAATTGTATGAATATGTTAAAATAAATAAATAAATACTAAAAATTGTATGAATATGTTAAAATAAATAAATAAATAAATAC
This sequence comes from Sepiola atlantica, assembly GCA_963556195.1. NCBI lineage: Eukaryota > Metazoa > Mollusca > Cephalopoda > Sepiida > Sepiolidae > Sepiola > Sepiola atlantica. The sequence continues at coordinate 52,886,176 of OY744551.1, read as the reverse complement.
TAAAAATTGTATGAATATGTCTGAAAATGAATAAATAAATAAATAAAAAATATTTTATAAATATGTTAAAATAGATAAATAAATACTAAAAATTGCATGAATATGTTTAAAAATGAAAAAATAAAAAATAAATATTAAAAATTGTATGAATGTTTAAAAAAATAAATAAATACTAAAAATTGTATATGTTTAAAAAAAAATTAATTAATACTAAAAATTGTATAAATATGCTAAAATAAATAAATAAATACTAAATATTGTATGAATATGTTTAAAAAAAAAGAAATACTAAAAATTGTATGAATATGTTTTTAAAAAATACAAAAAATTGTATGAATATGTAAAAAATAAATAAATAAATAAATAAATACTAAAAATTATGTTTAAAAAACAAATAAATAAATTAATACTAAAAATTGTATAAATATGTTTTAAAAAATAAATAAATAAATATTTAAAATTGTATGAATATGTTTTAAAAATAAATAAATAAAAAAGATGGTCGGTGTTAGTTGTTTTGAGAGAAAAAGGAGAAAGTTTTTAGGCAGAAAACGCAGAGATAAAAGATGATTTCTTTTTTCTTTTTCTTTTTTTTATAAAATATTAACCCATTAGGGCCCATGATCCCTTTTTTTAGGACCAGAAAGATACCAAGCCATATTTCAGCAATATCTGTATCTATAGTTAGTCATAAAGATTGGAGTGTCTTTACAATATTACACCTACTGCCTAATGTATATTCGCAACACTGATGTTTTAGTTTTCGGTATACCGTGAAAATATAGAGTAGAAGAATACAATCACCAGGGGTTCTCAACCTGGGGTTCGCGAACCCCCAGGGGTTCACAACAAGATTTCTAGGGGTACTTAGATGGCTGATGAAAGCGGTATTTCAAATAGTAATAGCTGCGGATTATGAAATTCAGTGCCTGTGCCTTCATGAAGTTGCTTTCATTATTGGTTTAGAAAAAGAAACATATCAATATGTAAGTAATAATTCAGAAAGAAAAAAAGTAAATATATTAATAATAAAAAAATAAATGAGCAAAGAAACGTTAGTGGTTCGAACAAGCACTCAAACCTATATGTAACGGAGCACTGAAATGTGTTTGAAGATATGATATATACATATATATATATTATTAAAAATAACCGACAATTTTTGTCTGGTTATTTTAGTATTGATCCCTTCAATTTTCCGGATTAAAATCTTAATCTCGGAAGAAAATTGGCTGATGAAACTGCCATAATGTACGTGTTGGTCCAGAGTACTTTCTGACCTGTCTGGGTCCATCCCTCGATTAGAGTCTTGGATAAGACGGGCCTAGTATACGAGTTTAAATGTCCATTGGGAGACTGTGTCTCCGACAACCAAGGAAAACACGTATATATTGGCTTGACCACCACAACTCTGTCCAGGAGGTTGACCATGCATCTATCCGATAATAGTGCTATAGCCAGACACCTTACTAATGAACATTCCTGTCCCCGCTCGCAAATCCGAAAACTTCTCGTAGACAATACTAAAATCTTAGGACATAATACTAACACACAAAAACTCCACATACTAGAAGCTTTACTCATTAAAACAAAAAAAAAAAACGACTATTAACAAGATTAATTTTAACACTAGTACTAATATACTTAAATGCTAATAATACCTAATAAATATAGTTTCATATTTAAATTTTCCAGCCATAATTAATTATAAATCTCACTCCAGGTCTTTACCTGATTGACATTATTCCACTGACGATGGACCCAGACGGGTCAGAAAGTACTCTGGACCAACATGTACATTACGGCAGTTTCATCAGCCAATTTGTTATTTTTAATAATACGTGTCTTAAGGAAAAAATGCTGCCTATATATATATATATATATATATATATATATATATATATATATTCTTTGCAGAATTATTGTAGTTGGTGAATAAATTACAATTATGTTCATTGTCACATTATTGGGGGTTCTATAACTCAGGGGGTACTTAACAGGAAAAAGGTTGAGAACCCCTGTATTATACAATCAAACCTTTGTTGGTAAGTAGTCCTTATAAGTAACCCACATTATCTATCTATACATATATATATATATATAACTTTTTTTGTAATATGGCGGGAAAAATCCCAGTAGAGTGCTCGATTAATTGAGAATCAAAATTAAGAGCGTAATATTTATTTATTTTTTGGTACAGAAAAATTAGTACAACATTAATAAAGGTGACAACATAAGCTGAAGAGAGCCGGATGGTTAAGTACTTTTGAGCTTGAAACCGACGGTACTAATGTTGTACTAATTTTTCTGTACCAAATAATAAATAAATATATATATATATATATATATATATATATATATATTAGTATAAATGAATGCTTAAACTATCCTAACAAGTCGAGTAAATCTTTGGAAGTAAAATTGTTCAAATATAATATTGTATTTACGAAAGATTTTAATAATGTCATATTCACTAAAGATTGTATTTACAAAAGATTTTATTTACAAAAGATTTTAATAATGTCATATTCACTAAAGATTGTATTTACAAAAGATTTTATTTACAAAAGATTTTAATAATGTCATATTCACTAAAGATTGTATTTACAAAAGATTTTATTTACAAATGAGATTTTAATAATGTCATATTCACTAAAGATTTTATTTACAAAAGATTTTAATAATGTCATATTCACTAAAGATAAATATTTGGGCACTAATGGGTTAAAATGAGATGGTATTTAAAAAAAATTTTTTTAGATGCTGTCAGGAGTGGTATTGATGGTGGTCAGATGGTATTGAAAAGCAGAAGGAAATAGATTCAAGGTCAGTTGGTCTCGCAGCTGTTTTGAAATGGACGGTGGTATTTGGATTGTTTTATAAATTTATAATTTTTTTTCAAACATGATTTAAAATTAAAAAAAAAAAGAATTAATTCATATTTTTTTAAAGACAATTTAAATTTTTTTATTTTTTTAGGTAAGGGTGAGTTTTTTCTCTCCTTTTTTTTAATAAAAAAAAACAGAGAGAAAAAAACTGAGAATAAAGAGAAAAGGTAGGGTTTTTGTAAAAGACTCAAGCATGTCTTTATTTTTTTTTTAATTTTTAAGTACCTGCTTGGAATAAGTTTGTCACACCATGATCGTTAAACCCATATCCACCATAGCCGATGACTACACCTTCTATCTGAAAACATTGAACGCAGAAAAATACTCAAAGGACGGTTAAGTAATATTGAAATTTTTTTTTTTCGGAACTCAAAGAGTATTTATTATATATTTAATACTCAAAGAGAGATGAAGAAATAATAAAAAGAATTTTATAATACTCAGAGGGTGATTGAGAATTTTTCTCAAAACTCAAAGGGTGATTTAGAATTTTTCTCAATATTCAAAGGGTGATTTAGAATTTTTTTCAATACTCAGAGGGTGATTTCAAATTTTTCTCAAAACTAAAAAGGTGATTTCAAATTTGTCTCAATACTCAAAGGGTGATTTCAAATTTGTCTCAATACTCAAAGGGTGATTTCAAATTTGTCTCAATACTCAAAGGGTGATTTCAAATTTGTCTCAATACTCAAAGGGTGATTTCAAATTTGTCTCAATACTCAAAGGGTGATTTAGAATTTTTCTCAAAACTCAGAGGGTGATTTAAAATTTTTCTCAATATTCAAAGGGTGATTTCAAATTTTTCCCAATATTCAAAGGGTGATTTAGAATTTTTTTCAATACTCAGAGGGTGATTTCAAATTTTTCTCAAAACTCAAAGGAGATTTAGAATTTTTCTCAAAACTAAAAAGGTGATTTCAAATTTGTCTCAATATTCAAAGGGTGATTTCAAATTTGTCTCAATACTCAAAGGGTGATTTCAAATTTGTCTCAAAACTCAAAGGGAGGTGGAGAACTAAAAAAATGTTAGAATACTCAAAAGGGGATTAAATTTTTTTAATTATCAATCAATACAGGAAAGTGAAGAATTAAAAAAATAAAAAATACTAAAATGGTTCTAAGAATTTTTTCAAATACACAAAGAGGGGAGGGGGATGAAAAGTTTAAAAAAATATTTTTTTACTATTTAAAAGAGAGGGTAAAAAATTACAAAATTAAAAATACTCAGGGGGTAGTAAAAAGATGTTTTAAATGAATTAAAAAATAAGTTCGAAATACTGAAAAGGGTGGTTAAAATTTTAAGTATTTTTTTAAATACTCAAAAAGTTGTGATTTTTTTTAATTTAAATACTGAAAGGGTGGTTAAAAATTGAAAAAAGTATTTTTTTTACTCAGAATGAAGTGAAGAATTATATTTTTTAAATACTCAAAGAGTAGCTAAAAAAAATTGAAATATTTTTTAAGATAGATGAAGAATTAAAAAAAACATAATCAAAGGATGGTTAAAACAATTTTTAATTTTTTTTTATACACAAAGAGGAGAATAATTTTAAAAACTTATATACAAAAAGGGTGGTTAAAATATTTAAAAAATATTTTTTAATATTCGAATAGAAGTGAAAAATTACAATTTTTAAAATACTCAAAGACTGGTTATATTTGTAAAAAATATTTTCTATGCTCAAAGAGAGGTTAAGAATTAAAAGAATTAAATGTACTTAAAGGGCGGTTAAATTTTTAAAAACATTTTTATTGCTCAAAGTATGGTTAAAATTTTAACTAGTTTTTAAATACTCAAAAAGAAATGAAGAATTCATTTTTTTAAATACTCAAATGGTGGTTAAAATTATTTAAATATTTTTCAATACGGAAACATTTTTTAAATACTCAAAGAGTGGTTAAACATAATTGAAATATTTTTAATACTTAAGAATTAAAAATATTCAAAAGGTGGTAAAAAATGTTTAATACTTTTTATACTCAAAGACAGGTGAAGAATTTTTTTTTTTTTAAATACTCAAGGATGGTTAAAAAAATGTTGAAATTTTTTTTAGGTGAAGAATAAAAATGTTTTTTTTTAAATACTCAAAGGGTATTTGAGAATTTTTTAAATATTTTTTAAAGAGAAGTTAAAAAATATTTTTTTAAACTTAATGGTTGGTTAAAATCTTTTTTAAATAAAATTTAAATTTAATGGTGGGTTAAAATCCTTTTTAAATAAAATTTAAATTTAATGGTTGGTAAAAATCTTTTTTAAATAAAATTTAAATTTAATGGTTGGTTAAAATCTTTTTAAAATTTTTATTTGTATTTGTATTACTATTCACAACGTTTCGACCGATGTAACCTCCGTCCTTCTCTAGTCCGAACTGCTAATAATAATAATAATAATAATTCTATAGTAATAAGTAGGAACACTGTGGCAGATCAATAGATCGATGAGACGAACGGGCATTGAAGGAAAGTGCTAGCCTGCTTAGTTACCCCTTTTCTTTCAGGGTTCGTTCGGCTTACTCTCTCCTCTTCTTTCCTCTTCTTCCTCTTTTTCTTTCTTTCTTTCTTCTTGAAGAGGGAATCACCTTGCGGTCAGGCTCGTAAAAATAAGTTATAACAGATGTGGCCAAAGTGTGAACTCAAGGAAAGTGTTAACGCATGTGTTGAACAAGTGGGTGAGAAATAAACTTTTATAAAACCAGGGAATTATCAGAAAAAGATCAGTGTTCCTGGCGACAACGGAATAACTCGCCTCGCTCTCATGAAGTGCGAACCCCAGATCCACTTTTAAGCACGCCTGCTGTCTTCTCACAATAACAGCTTAACCAAGTACGCACACACGCATATTAAACTTTAAAGACAAATTTAACACCCGTGTCGTTTCAAACATTTTCTATCCTGCACAAACTTTATTGTTATATTTTACATTTTTGTAAAATTATTTATATATAAAAGTTTTATTTTTTTTACTTTACAGTTTCTCTTTTTTTATTAACAATATTATATTGTTAAAAGTTAGCACTCGCTAACTGGTTAGAGCCGAATCACAACCGACTGCCGATCATACAGACCGTCTAAGTTTAAAAAGATGCATCTGAAGAAGGCCGGAGGTTAAATAGGCCGAAACGTTGTAAATAGAACAACCACGACAAGAATAGTAGTCCGATTACCCCAAGGAATACAATTTCTAAATCCTTCCTGAGCTCAAAAAATTCTGAAATATTTTTTTAATGCCGAAAGGGCAACTGAAATTTGTTTTTATTTATTAAATAATAAAAAATTTTTTTTTTTTATTTTAATTAAATATAAAAAAATTTTGTTTTTAATTTTTTTTAATATTTAATTTTTAAAAAAATTTAAAAAATTAATAAAAAAATTAATAAAATTTTTTTTTTAATTAAATATAAAAAAAACGAAAAAAATTAATTATTTTAAAATAAAATACTGGAGCTGTTGAGAATCAAAAATATTTAACAAACACTCAAAGGATAGTTGAAAATTAAAAAAAAAATTTATGAAAATAGGATGGTTAAGTATTTTAAAAATCAAAAATGTTGCTGCTGCTGCTGATGATGATGATGACATCCGCATCATCAGCATTTCTATGATGATATGCAGCAAAGGGTCAATCTATCATTGTAGGGGTGGGGCACTTACCATGAAGACAGTGAAAAATAGACAGACAGAAGCAACTCAGGTAACGGATGACTTTACCTGATCTTATAGTTGGAAATTAAAAAGAAAATCATTATTAATAATTCAAACCATAGATAAACACACACATATATATATATATACATATATATATATATATATATATATATATTTATTTAAATTCCCGAAACAGTTTTTCATGGTAAACGACTGATGATCCCTTAAATAATGTTAGAAGCAAACTAATATAATAACTGTAAAAACTAAATTGACTTACATGAGTGATTTTCCACTGAACGACTTGGGACTAAAATGTTGTTTTTTTTAATTTATATATAATGACAATAAAAGGGTAAACATTTGGAAATTTCCTTGCTTTTGTACATTTAGTGTATATGAATTTTCATCTTAACCCTGTGATTTTCCACTGAACGACTTGGGACTTAAGGTTTTTTTGTTTTTTTTTAAAGTTTTACTGGTTGAGAAACTTCCGAGACTATATATATATATATATATATATATATATATATATATATATATATATGTATATAAAATAAAACGGGTCGTTCATTTAAAAGCATTGCTGGGTTTGTATTATAAATTGAAAATAGAAGCCATTATCAATGCAAGATTAATTTTTTTTTTTTTTACTTTAAAATACTGGTCAACTCTGATAATGGAATTTTATTCCGAAATTAATAAGATTAAAGTTAAAAAAATAAAAAAAATAAATTAATCTTGCATTGATAAAGGCTTCTGTTTTCAATTTATAATACAAACCCAGCAATGCTTTTAAATGAACGACCCATTTTATCTTATTGACTACACGCAGCC
>OY744551.1:52858806-52873806 GCA_963556195.1 Sepiola atlantica | reverse complement strand
ATATCTTGGTTTTAATCTTCATAAGAGAACATAAACCTGTCTTGCGATGGTTACTCATATATATATATATATATATATATACACATTAGTATATACATATGTGTTTATGTGTATGTATATATGATTATTTTTATTTACACAGACATGTACAAAATCTGCAACACTGGCATGTCGATGTTATCGATCAACAGCTGTTATAAACTGAGATCTAATCAGGCAGAGTTAAAATCCGATCTTAACCGTAGATCACATTTGGAAAGAACCAAATATGATCTACCATTAAAATCGGATTTTTACTCTACCTGATGAGATCTCAGTTTATAACAGCTATTGATCGATAACATCAACATGCCAGTGTCGCAGATTTTGTACATGTCTGTGTAAATAAAAGTAATCATATATAAAAGCTCTATTTGATATTGAGCATTTTTATAAACCCGGTTGAAATTCTTTGGATTACTATCCTGTGGATGTTTACCTTGCCTGGATTATTATTATTATTATTATTATTATTATTATATATATATATATATATATATATATATATATATGAAAAAGACAAAAGGAAAAACCAATTAAAACAGGAAGAAATCATAAAAAATGAGATTTACCGGTTTCGTTTGGGTCAACGAACGTTGTCAGAAACCGGTAAACATCTCGATTTTGATGATTTCTTCCTGTTTAATTTGTTTTTCCTTTTGTCTTTATCATACATCTTGTCTCCACAGCATTTCATTTCATGATGTATTGTGTATTTTATCCTCATATGTACATATATATATATATATATATATATATATATATATATATATATATATATATCACACACATGTATACAAGCTCGTTTAGGATTGGTCTTTTAAACAAACGTCACATTTGGAGGAGCTTTTTTACTGGACATTCATGTGGTCAGTGGGTCAGTTGCTTAAGTATATGTCTGAGCGGGTAGTCATAAAGTTCGTGCATTGTCTTACAAAAAGAAAACAATGGCTGTCCGGTTGAACAAGACCTTTCACTATTTATATCATAGCAAAATAATAGACAAACTATCAATTGAAACATCTGTCCGAGTCATCAGTAACCACTTATGTGTCCGAGGTGTGTTCCTTACCACTTAGCTACATACTGCTTTGGAACTATTTCTAATTCAAACTTATATTTATTTATATATATATATATATATATATATACAGGGTGGGCAAAAATAAGGGTCCTATTTTTAAAAATTCATAACTTTTTTATTTATTGATTCTTTTTTTTTTTTATTTTTTAGAATAAGTAAAGGACCCCTTCCGAAGCAAGCATGAGCCGTATTAGCCCTAAGGAACGTACCCTCATTTAGAAAACATTATTTTTGCTTAAAAAACTCAAAACAGTGTAAAAAACAATACTTTAGTTTTTGTAAGTTTTAAGAAGTGTTTTTCGGCTAAAATTTGTTTTGTTTATTTCAAAAAATCTCGGAAGGGTCAGTCTACACACACATAAAGTTTGGTGAATTTAACTTTTATTTTGTGGAAGTTATTCAAATTCAAGTTATTCAAATTTAAAGATAGGACCCTTATTTTGGCCCACCCTGTATATATAGTCTTGGAAGTTTCTCAACCATTAAAACTATATAAAAAAAAATTTAAAAAAACAAAAAAACTTATAGTCTCAAGTCTTCCAGTGGAAAATCACTCATGTAAGTCAATTTATTTTTTACAGTTATTATATTAGTTAGTTTCTAACACTATTTTAAGGGATCATCAGTTGTTTACCATGAAAAACTGTTTCGGGAATTTAAAAACAAGACAGTATTTAATTTCATGGCTTCCCAGCAGAGTTGATCAGACCCCACTTCCCTTAAAAGACAAAAACATAAACGTTCCTTATACTAAATCTACGTTTTGTTCCATATAAATGTTTTGTTAACTTATATTAGTTATTTAAGAGACAAAAAAAAAAAAAAAAATTCTTTACCTGCGCTGTTCGTCTGTCTAATAAAATATATATATATATATATATATATATATATATATATATATATATATATATATATATGAAGAATAGTGGGGATAAAATGATCCAACGTAATGTAAAATGGAAAAAGGAAAGCCAAAACCTATGTGATTTATGTATTCATCAACGTTTCGTCTTTATTAAAAGACTTCCTCAGGATGAAGAAAGCAATGCAGAAATATCATCATACAGAATATTACTTTTGATTTGTCAGACTTAAAGCATTTGACAAACATATGCACGGACTAGGAGTTTATGTTCGGAACACTCTTCCCGTGACTTGAGAACAGATGATCAATCCTACTGTTATATAGTGGAATTGGACGCATCTGTTGGAGGCAGGTTTGACTTGCGCGATTTGTGACGAAGTCATCTCGTGCAAGTTTAGTTCAGTGTCGTTCTCACGGTCACAGTGACAGTGACGAGACCCGGAGGGTCAAGAGTTTAGGTCACACCTGGCGTGATCACGAGGTTTCGTGACGTCAGAGCTTTTCACTGTGAGAAAACTAAATTGAGATTTCAACAGTTCTCGATTGGAAGCCGACAAAAGAACAACGATAGTTATGTAGCTGTTACAAGTTAAGGGATTCCGAATCCCCAATAAGAGCCAGAGTGAATCACCCTTTTCCTCCCTGTACATAAATAGTTAGGAATACTAACGTAAGCTCTCTCTCTCTCTCTCTCTCTCTCTCTCTTAAACAACGATGGCTCATTGTCGTCTAATTAGATAGTAAATAAAAAATGGCTCTGAATTAAAAACAGTAAAAGCCTTGTTATACTTTATTGTAGTAAAAGATTGATTTCAGCTTGCGAGGAAAACCGCCGGTACGAAGAGACGGATAGCAGTTTGACAAAGCAGGCGACAACAACGAGACAAGGTTAGTACGAATAGTTGCAGGCGGCGACAAATAGCAGCGAGAAGGAATGCACTGGCAGTACGAATAGTCAGCATAGCAGCGGCGGCACAATGGAACGCGAATGGTAGTAAACGGCACATTGCCCCGTTTCGGATCAACGGATGAGAGCTCTTCTTCGACGACGCTGACATTAACATATGTCATAACCAAACAATGTAACACTACACGTGTTTTAGATTAACCCTGCAGTAGAGTATTAGTTACTTTTGGTGGCCTGGATTTGTAGAGATATACGATAATGTCAGGTGTGAGAAATTTACTAACACGGTAGAGGGAGCCCAGCCTTTTAGCAGCAGCCTTGGCAATGTCTTCAATATTTGTTTTCCAATTCATGTCAGGTGTCAATGTTAGGCAGAGGAGTTTGAACGTTGGACTCTCAGATAGGGTGTTATTTGCCATAGCAATCGGCATGATTGTTGATGTGAACAAGCAGAGAACGAAAAACATGATTTTGGTAGTAACGTTATCAGCAGTGGCCTGTTTCCTTCAAACAATGCGAGATAAATTAAGTAATGAGACAAATAATAAAATAAATAGAAATAAACTAATACACTCACTAATAGATATGATACCACCTCTTTTCTGCTTATGCCAAAATTTCTTATCTAAATTTGCATTTCAAAATAGTAAAACTCCCCACGCCTTTACATCCAAATTATTATATTATATGGAAAATCAGGCCTTTCTCAATTTCTGATTCTCTCACTCATAGTCCGTTCGAGGCTCGCCGCTCTCGTGCAGATCAAAATTGATGATTGTATGATTATTTTTTTCTGCATTTTTCTTCATCCTGAGGAAGTCTCACAATAAAGACCAAACGTTCATGAATACATAAATAATATAGTTTTTGGCTTTCCTTTTTCATTACGTCAGATCATTTTATCCTTATCTTTATATATATATATATAGTATAAATCATTAATTTAAAAACTATACGTTACATATTCCAGAAACGTACCATGGTTTCATTGACTTGGATAGACCTTTACTGTTTAGAAATGACCTTTATAGTCCATGAAGAAAACTTCTTCATTTCAACATGAATAATTCTTCTTTACACTGAGGATTCCCGTGAGGATGAAACATATATGTAGAGAAAAACAAATGTTTATAATTATATATATATATGAAATTGAAAACAGACAAACAAATGACTTCGGAGACCCCGTTTTGAGATGCAATATTCTATTCAAAATCCTTTTTTTCTTATTAATTTCAAATGATAACACATTCTTCTTGTTCAGATCATTGGATATAAACTAAAAACAAATATTTATTATAGATAGATAGATAGATAGACTGATGAAAAGGAATTAGAAAAGCGACATAGGCAGATCTTTTTTCAATTCAGTTGCTCAATGCGAGGTATATTCCGCAAAAAAGCAATTTATTAAATTAATTTTTTCCTTAAGCCAGGCTTTTCAAATATCAAAATCTTATCATCAGAGGAAATTGCTGGGATAGATAAGTTGGCGAAGAGCCAAGATTCAAAATCTGAAAAAGTAAAACAGAGATTGTGGGGAAAAAGAAACAAGGCAAAAAGCTGCCTGAATGCAAGCAAGTGTCCGATTGTAAAAAAAATCCGGTGTCAAAAAGTCCAGCGGAGAAAGTGGTTTGTAGGTAGGCCGTTAGAAGGCACGAGAAAAAAGATCTGCCTCCGTCGTTTTTCTAATTCCTTTTCATCCTTCTATCTATCTATCTGCTCTATCCGGTATATTGAGCTGTATACTTTTCACAATAGGTTTTACCTTTCCTAAAAGTTCGCTTTTAGTTCTCTACTGTATATATATATATATATATATATACATATATATATATATATATATATATATATATAAAGTTAATCCAACAGAAGATATAAGAGGCAACTAATATCTTTTAATTAGTGAAACATCCGGATAAAGACTGAAGCTCAATATACTGGATAGAGCATTAATATCATAATATAAAATGAAATAATAAAATAAGGTGCAAATCAAATTTTATTAGAATTCAAAGTTCAGGCAAAGTATCTTAAAGTCCTTAACTCATGAGTTTTCAAAGATAATTCTTCTCCTCAGAGGACCATTACCGCAGTGACATCACTGCAGGTGATAAAATTACACTTTGAAAATATATAAAAATATATGCAAAAATGCATAAAAGTATATATATATATATATATATGTTTGTGGGTGTGTGTGTATATATATATATATATATATATATATATATATGGAAAATATAGAAACATTCAACTTCAAACGGCTAAGAATTTAATAGGTAATTAATACATAAAAAATACAACATACACATATTTTGAGTGATTTCATAGGAAAACAGTGTATATATATATATATATATTAGTTGGTATTGATGGTACAACTTTCTACTTTCTTAGTCGGAAACCTTACCTTAGCCCATTCTTCACTGTCGTCAAACGAGTGCTCCTCGCTGGCCGGCCACATATCGACACGGGGTGATCCACCCGTCATCGATTCGATAGTTTCCATTCCTTTCTCCATATCACCTTTGACACTCATTGACGAAGAGATGTTTGGGAGGACAGCGTTGAGAGAACGTCGATTCCCAGACGCAGGCCTTCGAATGACATCATCACAGATTTGAGACTTCACTTTACGCGAACGACCACGAACAGAACCACGTAAGAGACCTAGAAATTAAAAGAACATTAAATTAATAATGTGTAGACATTTCAATCATTAAAAAAAAAAAATTTTTTAATTTTATTTTGATCTTAAATTTTTCGGCGATACATGCCCTCATCACAGTTACAAGACAATGTTTCGTACCTATTGTTCTGTCTAGTATGGATGTAGACCCTTTAGATTTATCTCCCTTTCTCGGCCCCCCCATTCGTTAGGGACTTTTTTATCCCCGACACCAGCCGGCAAGCAGCTTGCCGGTGCTCCGTTTCTGGATTATCGCTGCTGCTATGTCACGAACGAAACCGCATCGTGGAATTTCAATCTCCCTACAGATTCCGACATTTTAGCCATCTTCGTCCTTACCTTTTCAATGCACTATAAAACCTGCGATTAAAATATGCTACGGCTCAGAATCTTGTTTTTCGAAAAGAAGTTATTGCTATGCTGCCGTAGGGCCGGGTTTAACCGTCAGACAGCTAGCAATAACTTGGATTTTTGTGAAATTTTAACAACACGTATCAGACATCAATTAATAAATATTCACCCAATTTCAGTATCTTTGGAGTATTTTGAAGGGATTTGAAAGGGGGCATAATATGGACATCAACTCCGATTAAAAAATTCAGATATTTCAGATTTGCATTAAATTTTGTCCATAGGCACGAATTAAGCAAGATTCCCTGAATTTTTCAATTTTTTCTCAAGACTCCTCGGGCTTTAAATTGAAATAAGGATTCTAGACATAAAGTTTAGTATCATTACATCTTGATTTTAATCTTTGTAAGGAGGGACATAAAAGTGGTGCAAAACTGTTCTGTTTGAAGAATTCATTTTACCAAATTCCTGGGATGGGGCATTTTTCTACTTTTATTAAAAAAAATGTTGTTATTAAAAAAAACTGATTTTTTTTCACGACCCGAGTGAATTTGGCACAAATACAAACAAAATTCAACGCAGACATATATATATATATATATATATATATATACATATACGTAAGTATTAACTGAAAATATAGGTTAATATCTACATTCTTTAAATTATTTATGATTCAACAGGTCTTCTTGCGTTTAATTTTTCAAGATATGTGAACATAAAACATATGGGTCCGTTGGCCTAGATCGTTGGCATAAGAGTAGACGGTCTTACATTCTCGACAGTCTGCTAAAATCATTTGATATCTACTCGCTTAGTAAACATATACTCAGCGATGAAAAATAATATCACATCATCCGTGATGACGACGATGATGATTTTGATCTAAGTATTAATCAGCATCGCCTTTCGCTACCCTATCATTATTTTCAACCTCTGCTCCCCCGCAAGAAAAACATTCACAGCAAGAACTCGTCCGGCTACCACCACTGCATAAAAGCAATTAACACAGCCTGAAGATGATTTGATGAATCAAATCGAAAGTACTTGGAAAAAAGGAAATAAAATGGAACAAGAAACACATGGAACTTACATACAGCAATTTGACTGAAACATTAAATGGACAATTCAGAAAATGGAAAAAAAGAAAAAAGAAAGTCTTATCAAGTAAAAATACTCCGTGTTATTTAATAATGTTTGCCAAAATGAAAATATGCTGCCTAAAAATACACATATATATATATATATATATATATACATCCCGATTAATACCAGGGGTAAGGTCTATGATAGCTGCATAAGAAGCGTGATGTTGTATGGCAGTACGTGTTGGTGTTTTATTCAGTTGTTTTGTTTTAACGGCATATCAACCCTTTTCAGGTTATTTAATGCTGAATCCGGTCACCTCACCCAGGACTCACTTGCCTGACTCCAAAGAAATGACAGGGCAATGATTAGGTGGATATGCAACGTAAGGCCAAACCAGATCCAGAACATTAGGTCGGACACTCTTCTTGAGAAATTGGACATCCCAAAACTTGATGTCCTAATAAGGACAACCCGTCTTCGCTGGTTTGATTCGGCCATTTTGAAAGAAGCATAGGGGCATATCAGCACTTTCAGAGACCTAAGTAAGAATAGATATTTGATTTGTCAGGATGCAGGTCACCCTTCGAAATTTTCGAAGGTGGTGTTTAGAATAAAGCGTTGGGGCCTGCATCAAACCTTTATTTCGAGTTTCGATTTCGACTGGCAAATCAGCGTATCGGCCACAGTTTAGTAACGGGGGTTTTTTACTAATTTTTTTTCCATTGTATATATATTTCATTTATTGTTTTGTACATAGTGTTTTTTTCATTCCCTCCCCCCGTTTCATATTTGTAAATATGGGTTTTAACTAGGTTATTCATGGAGTGATTTCTTTTGGTGATTGAGAAGGATGTACAGTATAAATGTGGTATTTTGGTGAATGATGGTCCTAAATGAAACTAGCTAGGTTAGAAAGTTAGAAAGTTAGAATTGGACCGAACCTTTTCCCTCCCCTTTTCGGCCTTGTGCCACATTTTGTAAATGAATATTAAGTAAGAATAGACAGCAAAACGAATGCATGGAAAGAAACGATCAGACAGTGGCAAATAGACGCAGTCAATCCCCACAATCAGATCACTGGAGACCTGGAGACTTAGCATAAGGACCGCCAGACAGTGGCGAATCTCTTGTCGCAGGGAACATAGACGATAAACCTGGATAGTGAGTAAGTGCAACGTGAATTATTTATGATTAAAAAACAATTTCTAATGTTTCTTTTTGCCAATAAAAACAATACGCAAATACATTCATCGTAGTTACTTACTCTCTTATGCGGATATTAAGAGCGGGTATACACTAGTATATATATATATATATATTTTGATTTTATTCCATTAGTTGCGACAAAACAAGTTTTGTTTCATTGGTGCAAATAGCGACCAACTCATCGGGCGGGCGAAGGAATTCAAATGACATAAATTTTAACTTCAACTTTAACGGGAGATTGAAAATTGAAAATACATTGGAGGGGGAGGGGGACAGAGTTGGGGCTTTGTCTATAACGGTGACATGGGACATGAGAGGGGAGGGGGGAGGACCCCAACAAGTCGTGTTTCAAATTATTACGTGGGAGGTTTTTCACGTGTCTGTGCTGTGATGATCTCAATTTCGGCCGGGGTGGGAGGAAGGGAGATGGAGCGACGGCCAGAGTGATTTAAATTTAAAATGAGAATAAAATTATGATTATAACCGTCATTCCTATTTTATTTTAATTCTAATAAGTAATTATCATGTGGATAAAAATGTTTGATAATTTTAATTTAGGGTATTAATTGCTACTTTTGCATTTTATTTATTTTATTTTAATGTTTTGTTTATTATTTGTAGTGAATTTTGTTGTGATTATATATATATATTTTTTTTTTTTTTTTTTTTAAATTGTGATTATATTATACCGAGATCAATACTAGTGGAATCATTTTATAAGAGAAGTTTTCTGGTGTTACCAGTTTTATCATTAACAAAACCGATTATGACAATGACATATATATATATATTTGATTGTTATTCCACGTATGCCCCTAGAAAAGTATTTTATAGATGATTGGTGGTGTATGAAGCTTCATACACCATCAATCATCTATAAAATATATATATATATATATATATATATATATATATATGTATTTAAAAAAGAAAAAAAAAATCAAAATGGCGGACTAGTTTGATCTCACACGTGTGAGTGTTTGCTCTAAAAAATTTTGTTTGTTTTTTGTTTATTTTCACCCTAAAATGAAACTGATGTATGATGTGGGTGTTTTTTCAAGACACTCTAATCTAAGAACATCTTTTATTATTTGTGAACTTTTCCTGATGATTTTGTAGTGTGGCAGAGACGATATTGACATACAAATGTTGTTTGGCACAAAACAAATGAAACGGACCGTTAAATATATCTCACAGAAATTTAAAAGTTTCGGAAATGTGAAAAGATAAAAAATTAAAAGTAATAAAACAAACCATGGTTATTGAAATATAATAAAAACTGTTCTATATATATATATATATATATATATCAAAATCCATGCCACACCTCACCACAACAAAAATCTCAGCCCCCCCTTTCACCTTTCCCACCCTAAGGCCATTTCAATTATATTCTCACTCCTCCCCATTTCATAGCTGTCTCAATCTTGTCCAAGTTTTTCATATTCATTTGAATCTTTCTCGACCATTGACTCTACCATCCTGGACTCTGTGGGTTTCATAGTAGCTACGGCTGCTATATCACCACTATGTCAATCCCACATTTTTCTTAAAACTATCATCCTGAGGAAGTCTTGCAATAAAGACGAAACGTTAATGAATCCATAAACAACTATCTTTCGTTTTTTTTTTTTTTCATTTCTCATATATATATATATAGTGTTAAGGTGAATAATTTTGGTAAGAAATCCGAGTATGAGAGCTCAATGTGGAAAAGAGAGCAAGAATAAAATATAGAAAGAAAAAATTCACATACACATTGCAACTGTCAGCATTTATAATTTATTTCGACCTCCTGGCCTTTTCAAAATGTTAACGGAACAACTACATATTGGAAATCTATATATATATATAATATTTATAAATATACATTAAATTATTAATACCTATAGACGCTAGCGTTTCAAGCTTATTGCTCTCATCAGTGCAGGAAAGTAACAATTTCAGACGGTCGGGAGGCGTGAGCCCGGTTCACAGAGTCAGCCTAGAATCTGCAAGCAGTCGCCATATCCACTCGGCCAACGGAAACTGTCACGTAATTAAGGGAAATTAAGATCTATATGTACCTAGAAGTGGGCACAGATAGAAGACTAGTCGAGAGTGTTCTACAAACGTATTCGGAACTTTGATTTAGAGCTTTCTGACAGTCTATTTTTAACATCCCCGAGAGTGCTCAAATTTAATTTCTTAAAGAGGCTTAGTATATATATTATCTGTGGGGAAGATTTTCTATTTATTTTATACCCCCTTTTTTTTTTTTTGTTTTTGTTTAATTTTAATTTCTCTAAAAAATGTTAAAGTTTTATAATCAAAGACAGGTAGATCTCCTTTGAGATCATATCATCTTTCTACGTTCTTGAAATCCTTGACATTTTTAATTTGTTTTTTGTTTTTTTTCACGAGATGTGGATAGGGTTAGGGTTAGATGTAATTAGGGTTAGGGTTAGATGTGGTTAGGGTTAGATGTGGATAGTCATGCAAAAGAAACATTCCAATCCTTCCCTCCCTCACGACAGCTGATCTCTTTTAACCTTTTCATAGTTTAGGCATTTTTTTTTCTAGTGTTCTCAGCTGTCTACTCTTTTGATGCGATAAGACACAGTTCAAATAAGACAAATGAAGAGATCTTTTCAATTTAGAGCTTTACCTGAAATACCCGTCCCAGGAAAGGGAAAAGAAATTTTGTTGTCGTGTTTTACCGGCATATCAACACTTTTCGGGTTATTTAATGCCGAATTCGGTCATTTTAGAACAAGGTTTTATGCTTGCAGTTTTTTAAATCTTCAAATATTTATTCATGGTGTTTAGTTGTTTTGTTTTAACGGCATATCAACCCTTTTTCAGAATAGATGGTTAGTCGCATGCTTCCTCGTGGCAAGTTTGAAATAAACTGTAAGACTGCTCTTTAAGCCGGGGCTTTTCAATTTAAATATAATTTGATCGGCTCCCTTAGTGCCAAATATTAAAACAGCTTTTTTTTTTAATTATTGCAGAGGCATATAATTTCCATGCTTCTGATTGGCTGAAATAAAATATTTATAAGATTTTTATCCAAAATATTCGCTTGCTTCGGCTGCTTATTGAACCAAGGCCCTACAAGATGGTATCCTCTACTGTTTCTACTTCATCGGCTTTTTTTTTTTTGCGAGTCGGGATATTCCTGACAAAAAATAAATTCCAATCCTTCCCTCCTGCATGACAGCCGATCCCCCTTTAGCCTTTTTTGATAGTTTACACTTTTTTTTTTAGGGGAGGGGATGTTTTTCTTTTTTGTTCGCAGTGTTTCCAGCTGTTGACTTGTTTGTTGCGACAAGATAAGGTTCAAGAATGACAGATTGTTTGAGCGTGCATCACGGATGAATAGATCAGCGTTTTAACTTTTACCGGAACATATCAAACTAGCTGAAATACCCGTTACAGGACGAGTCCATCATAACGAAACATACATATATGTTTTTAAAAATAAAATTAAAAAGTAAAACGGATCCGAAAGTACAAGGGATATAAATGAATACGGCAGATACATCAGCCAGTTCCCGCTTGAAACCAGAAAACACATATGGAAATTAGAAAAGATTAAAAACCAAAATATGAAGGCATAAATTGTCCGTCATATTTAACAATATATATATATATATATATATATATAAAGTTAATCCAACAAAAGATATAAGAGGCAACTAATATCTTTAGTGAACATCCGGATAAAACTGAAGCTCAATATACTGGATAGAGCATTAATAGCATAATATAAAATGAAGTAATAAAATAAGGTGCGAATCAAATTTTATTAGAATTCAAAGTTCAAGCAAAGTACTTGAACATACATATATATATATACTTTGCTTGAACATTGAATTCTAATAAAATTTGAATCGCACCTTATTTTATTACTTCATTTTATATTATGCTATATATATATATATATATATATATATATATATGATTATTTTTATTTACACAGACATGTACAAAATATGATCTAAGGTTAAGATCGGATTCTAACTCTGCCTGATGAGATCTCAGTGTATAATAGCTGTTGATCTATAACATCGACATGCCAGCGTCGCAGATTTTGTACATGTCTGTGTAAATAAAAAATAATCATATATAAAAGCTCTATTTGATATTGAGCACTTTTTATAAACCCGGTTGAAATTCTTTGGATTACTACCCTGTGGATGTTTTACCTGGATTATTATTATTATCATATATATATATATATATATATATATATATATATATTAGTATTTTATGTATCCACATAAAATTTTATAAGGAGATATAATTTTTTACGTATCAATTTTAAGTATTTACTTCAACAGTGCTCGATATGTAAGTAAAGCTAGGTAGTAAGCTGTGAAAATATATTTATGGCTATTAAGCTACACAGCTAGCCTGAAGTTTCCCCCCGGGGATGAAATGCGGGAGCCTCTGTGTAGCTTAATTGCCATAAATATATTTGCATAGCTTACTATATATATATATATATATATATACACACACATATATATATGTATATATATATATTCCTACGTTTTGTCGTTTTGACTTTACCGTTAGTGCGAGAAATGGGCCCGACTTTCAAATTTATTTAGTTGTTTGGCACAAGACAAATGAAACGGACCGTAAAAAATATATCTCACAGAAATGTTATGTTTTTTGGAAATGTGAAAAAATAAAAATAATAAAAACATGGTTAGTGGAATATAATATGAACCTGACTTTTATATATATATATAATCCAATACTTCTACATCGGAAGACATCGTGTGATGAAAAATATAATTTTCTAAACAAAATTCGATACCAAGACTTATTTTTATTTTTTTACAAATAAATCAAATATTTCAGCCAATACAGGCCTTTATCAATTATATTTAGACATTGTTCTTTTTTTTTTCCCTCATTATCGATCTACAACGGCAAGAGCCGAAGTTGGCTGACCACTCCCGTTGTTAAATGGAGACTGGTTAATGTCTACATTTGAATTGAGGATGTTTAGGCAGCCTTCTTTCATTTATGAAAAAATATTTAAACATAACAGAATTCTTCAGCTTGATTATACCTTTCTTTATATTTTCAATTTTTCTAATAATCTTTTTTGTGTCAAAATAAATAAGTTATGGAACTTCATTCATTTTTTTTGACAAAAAAAAAAAGGGTATTAGAAAAGTCAACATAATAAAAAAGAGTATAATCAAGCAGAAGAATTGTTTAACGATGTTTTGTTGTGTGTGTGTATGTGTGTGTGTGTATTGACTGCAACGTCTTGTCAGACAAGTGCCACTCCTTCATTCAGAAAAGTGTCATTGTCATTTACTGAGATTTTAAATAAAGAGATCTAGCTTTGTACGACAGCTAGACCCCTCTCTCGGTTCAAAATGTTGAGATTCAGCAACAAGCGAAAGCAAGATAGTCAGTCACAAGTTGAAACTGCAGACCAACATGATGTGAGAAGTGGTCTTCCACTTTTTTTTTAAATAAAAATAAAACATCTTTCCACACCCAATCGAAAAATCCAACGAAATGAATTACAATTAAAAACCCACTCACACCTATTTTATATATTTTTTTTTCACACATATATATATATATATATATATATATATATATATATATATATTTATTTATTTTTCACAAACACACATATATCTGCTTATCTACACAATGTTACAATGTTATGTAATGTATACATTGTATTAAGGGTGAAACTATTTAATTTATTCCACCATTATATGTCTTATTTGCTCCAACTTGTGTCTATCCGTCACACCTCTGCATTGTATTGCCTTCTAAGTATCACATTTCTGTATACTAATAAACAATGCTTCAAGCAAACTACATAAACCTCTTATATATATATATATATATATATATATATATATAAAATTTAAAGTTCATATTTTTTTAAGCATCTAATTGAAATTTAAAGAATAATGTAAAATAAATACCTTTGAAGCATTTAAAGATGCGATATCAATTTTAAAAGAAAAATAAATCGAAACCGATTTTTCTTTCTTTTTATAAACTTCCATTTTTTTTAGTTTATAGTGAAACAAATAATTTCGCCAATTGAAAACTTGGCCTCTTCAGTGTGTCTATATAGCCGGGAAAATCCAAATCCAATAAGATCAGGATATATAGACACACTGAAGAGGCCAAGTTTTCAATTGGCGAAATTATTTGTATCACTATAAACTAAAAAAAAATGAAAGTTTATAAAAAGAAAAAAAAATCGGTTTTGATTTATTTTTCTTTTAAAATTGATATCGCATCTTTAAATGCTTCAAAGGTATGTATTTTACCTTATTCTTTATATATATATATATATATATATATATATACAGGGTGGGCAAAAATAAGGGTCCTATTTTTAAAAATTCATAACTTTTTTATTTATTGATTTTTTTAATTTTTTTTTTTAGAATAAGTAAAGGACCCCTTCCGAAGCAAGCATGAGCCGTATTAGCCCTAAGGAACGTACCCTCATTTAGAAAACATTATTTTTGCTTAAAAAACTCAAAACAGTGTAAAAAACAATACTTTAGTTTTTGTAAGTTTTAAGAAGTGTTTTTCGGCTAAAATTTGTTTTGTTTATTTCAAAAAATCTCGGAAGGGTCAGTCTACACACACATAAAGTTTGGTGAGTTTAACTTTTATTTTGTGGAAGTTATTCAAATTCAAGTTATTCAAATTTAAAGATAGGACCCTTATTTTGGCCCACCCTGTATATATATATATACATGAAGAGAGAAAGAGAGGTT
>OY744551.1:52841306-52853806 GCA_963556195.1 Sepiola atlantica | reverse complement strand
TGAATGAAACAATATCTTAATACATTCATTGTAGTTACTTGCTCTCTAATGCAAATATTAAGCAACGTAAATTTTTTAACACACAATTTCACAAATATTTTCTCTTCGTACTATTACGTGGTAGAAGATGGTTAGAGATGTACATTGACATACCCAGGTAGTGTACCAACACCGCTGAAGGTGCGGCTTTTAACTAGTAAATCTGATGAACGTTATTCTTTGGGGAGACAAGGGGAGAAGGGGACCCAAATAAGGGGAGCATTAATAGCAGACAGACTCGGTTGGTTCTATATTGCGTGTCTATTGTCTTAGCAAGTAGACATTTACATCCATCCCTCCAATTATCAACAACTGGGCCCCCCCCCCCAAACATCCCCCCAACTCCCAGGGATGCGAAACAATAATAAAGATTAACTCACACTCTCTCTCTCTCTCTCTCTCTCTCTTTCTCTCTCTCCTTCTTTCTCTCCCTCTCTATCTTTTTTTCTCTCTCTCTCTCTCTCTCTCTTTGACTCCTTCTCTCTCTCCCTCTCTTTTTCTTTCTTTTTCTTTCTCTCCCTCTCTCATCCCTTATCTCTTTCTTTCTCTCTCTCTCTCTCTCTCTCTCTCTCTCTCTCAAGAGAGATTGTCAAAGAGAAAGAAAGAGAGAGAGGGGGTGATCAGAGAGAAAGAGAGAGTAGAGATAGAGATGTAGAGACACAAAACAGGGAAAAAAAGAGAGACAAAGTTAGAGAGAGAGAGAGGGGGAAGAGAGGATGGGGAGAGAGAGGGGGGAAGAGAGGATGGGGAGAGAGAGGGGAGGAGAAAAGAGGGAGAAAGACAGAAGGTGGAGAGAGGGGAGGGGGAGGGGACAATTAGAAAGCAGCTTCATGTGTTCTTTTGTTCTTTTCTTTTTGTTCATCAGATATTTCTTTTTGTCTTCCAGAGACATGGCTTGCTACTTACTTTAACAAAAGCCGGAATCAGGGCTGAAGAGAGAGAGAGAGAGAGAGAGGGGGGGAGATAGTGGTGGTGGGGTGTCATTGAGTATGCGCGTGGGATGGTGAGGGGGGGAAGGGATGTGTAGTCGACTGACGAAAGGTAAAAATAAATTACTACAAGAAAGCAGCCGTAATAAACCGAGCAGACAAAATAAATACCCAGCCCCCTCCCCCCGAACTAACAACAACCCCCCCTCCCCAAGCTCAGAGCACCCCGCCATTTCTGTATCTGTCCCAGGCACCCCTACCCCACCCCGTCTCTCCCTCTGAAATAAGCTAAACAATCACTGGAGTTGATATTATTGTACACACACACAAACACAAACACACACACACACACACAAACACACACACACACACACACACACAAACACACACAAACACACACACATTTGAATTACCGGAAAGTTTGAATCACCTACTAGACCCCATCCTAGAGTATCTTCCGTCTCTCTGTACAGGGGTTTGTCAGGACAACCTGACCTGAGGATATTTCACCCTACAAGTAAACTCTGACCAATCTCGTTGGCTAATTTTTGACCTTGAAGTAGTATTTGCGGGCGGGGGGGGGGGGGATTCTTACATCAAGTGCTTTGTCTGGAGCGATTTCCATTAAAAAAATAACACATTGTATTGGCATCCTTCAGTCGCAACGACTATAGATCAGCGCCGTATTGGGATGTTGTTTGTGTGCATCTTTTTGTGTGACTGTAGAGACCAAGTCTTGATTTGCATGGTCTACTACAGCGTTGACATACGAAAGCTGTTGTGTAATGTATCACATCGGCTTGTTGGTCCGCCTGTAGGTTCGCTCTTCTCCTAGCTCTCTTCGCAGCGTTTTCATCGTGGAGGGTTTTCTCACTGATGATCATTCCCTGGCGTATCTGTTTCCTCCGGGCAGGTCTGTCAACTGCAGAGGCTTCCCATGTAGTAATGTCCATTGAACAAATAACAGAACATACATGCTAAATAAGAGCTTAGTTCTGGCATTGAGTTAAGTTTGAAAAATATTCTGTTTTAATTGTTCTAATGGCGCTTAAAATGTCCTGAACAAATCATCCATCTCTCTCTTAGATAGATCTTTTGTGCTCCTCTCACTCTATATTGATTCAACCACTAATCTGTATATGTGTGTGTCTGTACACACCACAAAGACACATGTAAATTAGATGGCAAAATAATAAGTCTCTTTACTTCTATAAAAGACTAAGAATAAGAATACTACTACTAATAATAATCATCTCTTATATAAAGGGCAGTTGTCTGTATGTTTGTCTGTTTGTCTGTCTGTATGTCTGTATGTCCATTATATATAAGTAAAAAAACTTATTTTTAATTATGTAAAAAGAATGTCTTAAAAGATTATGAATTGTCGAATGAAATATAAGTAAAATATTGGTAGTGTTTGTGTCTCAACAGGCCACAGGTTCACCAAGTGTGTACATTATATATATACATATATATATATATATATATATATATATATATATATATATATATTTAAATATTAAAGTGTTTTATACCTACACACAACGTCGTTTAAGCTGTTCTACCTTCATCAGTGCAGGAGTGGCGATTGCAGGCGCTTGCATGGGCTCGAACACAGTTCATAGATTCAGCCTAGAATCACGAGCCTAACGCCCATGCCCACACGGCCGCGAAAAATCACCACAGACAGTAATTGAAATTAACGTACACTTACCAGAAAAGCGGGGGGGCAAGAGTTATGTTGTCGATAATGTTCACACACACACACACTATATATATATATATATATATATATATATATATATATATAAATAAATAATGTATTTTTATGTAATTGTTTTTATTGGTGATTGCAGCGTTCGTTGTTGTTTTTGCTTACTACTATTTCGATTCTTTCACTTCCTAAGTGATTAAGATACAGAAAATTGCATTTTTAGTCGCCCTTAACTTTATAGGACATATTTTTCGTTAATATATATGATTTTATTAATCTTATATGTACATAAAGTAATCCATGGACACGTGTTTCTGACTCACAGCCGTCATCAGCATGGCTAACTTAGACAAGAATCGAACCTTCGATATTGATGTCTATTATCCAACGTCTTTATATATATATATATATTTATGCAAACATCGTTAAACATAACAGTAATAAAAATAATCATATATAAAAGCTCTATTTGATATTGAGCATTTTTTTATAAGCCCGGTTGGAAATCTTTGGATTCGTATCCTGATGATATTTATCTTGCCTGGATTATTATTTCATCGGAATGGACTGATATTTTATCCTTTAAAAGAGCGCTATAGTCCATTCAAATGATCAGCGACTCACGAAATGAAAACAGCACGAAGAATGGAGTTCAAAAATCACCGTTGAACTCTCTGAAATATGTAACATATATTTTTAAAATAAATAATTTGTATGTTACCTCTCACCTTTTACAATCGACCATTTTTATTGAGTTCTTTTCAACATACCCTGATGTTCTCTCTCTCTCTCTCTCTATATATATATATATATATATATATATATATATATATATATATATATATATATATATATATATATATATATATATATATATATATATATATATATATATATATGCAAACATCATTAAACATAACAGTATTCGCCTGTTTAATTATATATTTTTTTATTTTTTCAATATTTCCGGTCTTTTGCCTAGTTAACACATCTTTCTTTTGGTCTCTTGGTTTACCGGATTCAAGGACAAGAATCAGCTAAGTGGGTAACATTACTACGAGAAGGTGCCCCATTCCTCATGTGAGCCAGTGTATAGCCGTATTGAGGGGATCTTAGTTGGGCTTCGAATAATGTTAGTTTTAATATTTGGTCAGGATGGGTGAAATATCCTCATGTCAGGTTGTCCTGACAAACCCTTGTACAGAGAGCCGGAAGACACTCGAAAGTGGTGTACTAGACACTCTATATAGGACATTCTATATGTACGGTGTATGTGTGTGAATAAAGATTAAAAGAATTGATGGAGTAATAATGATTCAGAAATATAATCTGCTGTGAAAACATTACGGCTTCATATTTCAAAAAGTACCGACGTGTATTTTGAGAGTGGATGGAAGATGGATAGAGAGGATGGAGGATGGAGGAAGAGAGTGGGGGAGATGGGACAGAGAGAGAAAATTAAAGAGGTGAGAGGGAGAGAGAGAGAAGTAGAGAGAAAGAGAAAGAGAAAGAAAGAAAGACAGAGAGAGATGGAGAAGGAGAGAGAGAAGGAAAGAGAGAAAGAAGGAGAGAGAGAAAGAAGGAGAGAGAGAAAGAAGGAGAGAGAGAGAGAAGGAGAGAGAGAAAGAAGGAGAGAGAAGGAGAGAGAGAGAGAGAAGGAGAGAGAGAAAGAAGGAGAGAGAGGAGAGAGAGAGAAGGAGAGATAGAAGGAGAGAGAGAAAGAAAGAAGGAGAGAGAGAAAGAAAGAAGGAGAGAGAGAAAGAAAGAAGGAGAGAGAAAGAAATGAGAGAGTGAGAGAGAAAGAGAAGGAGAGAGTGAAGAGAAAGAGAAGGAGAGAGTGAAGAGAAAGAGAAGGAGAGAGAGAACGAGAAAGAAAGAGAGAAAAAGAGAGAAAGAGAAAGAGAGAGAGAGAGAGAGAGAGAGAAAGAGAAAGAGAGAGAGAGAAAGAAAGAGAGAGAAGGAGAAAGAGAGAGAAGGAGAAAGATAGAGAGAGAAGGAGAAAGAAAGAGAGAGAAGGAGAAAGAAAGAGAGAGAAGGAGAAAGAAAGAGAGAGAAGGAGAAAGAGAGAGAAGGAGAAAGAAAGAGAGAGAAGGAGAAAGAAAGAGAGAGAAGGAGAAAGAAAGAGAGAGAAGGAGAGAGAGAAGGAGAGAGAAGGAGAGAGAGAAGGAGAGAGAGAGAAGGGAAGAGAGAGAAAGAAGGAAAGAGAGAGAGAGAAGGAGAAAGAAAGAGAGAGAAGGAGAGAGAGAGAGAGAGAGAGAGAGAGAGAGAGAAAGAAACCTAAGCCTGCAGGCTCTTAAAAAAAAATAATATTATTTTATTCTGAATTCTATATTACATTACCCAAACATAAAAAGACTCTGACCCCCACCTCTCTTTTCCCCTGACCCCCACACAATATCCTTCCTACCGCTGAGCAAGTCAACCAATCACATCAATAGACATACTGTCCGCACACTTTGGTTGGATTATAGGGGAAAGGGGGGGGGGTGTAATTGAAGTCAGCCTTGACCAACTAAAAAGCTCAATTATTGTTGGCATATTAATACCTTGACCCCACACCTCAAATCAAGGTCAAGTGACTAATGACCTCGACCCTATCCAATCCCCCACAGCATAACGATGGGTCAGGTGCATGGTGATACTTAGGTGACATTTAGAAAGAGGATTTTAAGGACTTAAAAACTGAAGAAAACGTTTCATAGCATACCTACTAAATGTACTGAAATTAAGAAAAAGGGGAGAGTGCTCAATATTGGTGGCAGAGAAGATGTAGATCTATTTGGGGACATAGGGTTAGGGTTAGGGTTAACAACGCTTAGTGAATGGCAGTGTTCATCTTGTGTTCTTCAGACTATATATATAAATTCTGTATCATGAATAAGGTTTTGAAAACCGAAAATTTGGATTTAAAAAAAAAACAACAAATGATTTAATAAATATTTCATTTGTTTAACAAAATCTTGCGTCATGGTGGCTGATTCTAAAATTTCTAAGTTATATATATATATATATATATATATATATATATATATAGTCTCGGAAGTTTCTCAACCATTAAAACTATATTCTAAAAAAAAAAAAAAAAACACAACAAAAAAAACTTATAGTCCCAAGTCTTTTAGTGGAAAATCACTCATGTAAGTCAATTTATTTTTTACAGTTATTATATTAGTTAGTTTCTAACACTATTTTAAGGGATCATCAGTTGTTTACCATGAAAAACTGTTTCGGGAATTTAAATATATATATATATATATATATATATATATATATATATATATATGTAAAGGAGTAAGGCTACCAACATTTGTAAAAAAATATTTTTCAACATTTATTTATCATTTTATAATTTTATAACGCGTTTCGAGCATGGTGTGCTCTCTTCAGATATGTGAATCCATTTGAAAAAATGTCTTTCAATTTGAAAGTGTTGTTTTCATTTTCAAATGAAACAACACTCTTTCAAATCAACATGCTTGTTTTCGACCCTTAAAACAAACTGGAAAACAGTGGGCAGCTCATACTTAGATAGATTTGAGAAGGTCCTACTGACCAACGCACAACAGATGAATTTTGTACATATACCTTTTTGTAAATAAAAAAAACGTTATACAAATCGGGAATAATGTTAAGTAGGGCTGTCCATAGAGTGAATGTGGTATTTTGGTGGCCGAAATGAGTTCAGAGAATAAACTAAGCGGACGACAGCCGACCCTCATCCCACCCCAAACCCAATGTTGACCTTGTGCCACATCTTAACGTTTTATATAAAAAAAAATTTCCACTGTAAAATTTGAGATAAATATATATATACATATATATATATATATAAAAAAAAGAAACTCTGAAGATGGAGTATATCTCCGAAATTAATAAGATAAATGTAAAAAAAAAAAAATAAATAAATATATCTTGCATTGAAAAGGGCTTTTATTCTCAATTTATAATACTTATCCTTCGATGCTTATAAAAAAAAATGAACGACCAATATTTATATATATATATATATATATATATATATATATATATAAGAGAGAGAGAGAGAGAGAAATTCCCATGGTGACATCTTTATTTTCCAGCAAAAAGATTCATTTTAACTGCTGTTTCTTCAATTGTCCAGACAATCAAGGTTTTCAACCAAATCTTGAATTTTCTAAGACAATGATTCAGCAGAAAAATTACCTTAGAAAAGATTCTCTTAGATCGATTTTTTGGTTTTTTTTTTTCTATCGTCTATTTATAAATGCTCTAGAATTATATATTAATATCTATTGAGCTTAACACACTGAAGTTTTGACTACAAAATATAAATATATTCATATCGGTAGCGATAATAGCTCTTCATAAAAATACAGCAGACGGCTTCTAATATGAAATTTTTTTTTGTAAAATAACCCCCCCCCCATCAGCAAGATTACTAATTTTAGATTGAAGTATATAATAGGAGTTATCTACCTTATGTACAAACAAATAAAAATTGTAAACTAAAATCACTTCACTGCATCTCGACCAACGTCAGGTAGCTACAGTTAGTTTCTGTGTAGTTGCCTCCCCACGAGGGCAGAGTAAGACACAATGTCGGTTTTCAATGTGGGGAAAATCCAGATCCCCAAAAAGGGGTACTCTGGATTGGGACAAAGATTTAAATTGTTTCAGTCTAGAAGGATTTCTCTTTCACTGAGCGAGGCCAGGAAAGATGAAGAGTATTGATTTACTCCTCTCCAAGAGTTAGGCACAAGGCCAGTTTTTATCTTACTCCCACAAGTAAGATGTGACCCAAGGTCGGGTCGGGAAAGTGGGGTTTAAAAAATTGCCTGGGCAGTCCCGTCGGCATTCCCCGGTAGGGGCGCCTCAGGCAGTAAGCAATAAACTTACTCCTCCCCAAAGAGGGGAGGCGAAGCCTGGGAGGGTGGACCTCCTAGAACTGCACAGGACAGACCCATAGACCGGCGTAAATCAAGCCCTGAAGGCCAAGACAATACCAGTCTATGGGGTGCAGTATCCATCGGAACAGATACTACACTTTGATCTTAGCCAAAATGCAGTTAGTCACTTATATAAAAAAATTTGGATCTTTTTAAGAAGATCCCCACCACTGCCAAGGGAGACAACTTTTCGGCTTGCTAAATTCTTTACGCGTTAACCCTTTTCACACGCCGGCATCGAAAATATGATGGGTATGACCTACACGCACCAAACAGTTAACCACACAAGGAATTTCGTTAATCCTGTCTCGGGAGCGCCGCACACTCAGACAATTGAGTTCGTGTGGAGGCAACGATACCGGGGAACTGACCTATTCGCGCAAATCATAACTGATTTAACACAATTTTATCCCCCTCAATAATAACAAAAAAAAAAAATCCCTTATACATTCTTATTTTGTTAATTTTTGTTAAGCAAAAGTGGCTGAAAAATCATCCATTCGCCAAATTAAATGCGTAAAGAATTTAGCAAGCCGAAAAGTTGTCTCCCTTGGCAGTGGTGGGGATCTTCTTAAAAAGATCCAAAAATCTTTTAAGAATTATCTATTGTAGTATCAGGACAGATACTACACTTTGCTCCTAGAAAACGGCTGCTGACTTTTTAAAAACTTTTTCCTCCCCAAATCTGGCCATTGTCACTAAAGGTGATACTCCTATCATCAGTAATTAAGAAAAAAAACAAAGGCCTGTCAAGAATGAGGGGGTGGGGTGGGGTAGCTTGTTGAATTCCACTCTCACAGGTGGTTTTGCTGGAAATCTGACGTATTGTAAAAAGATATTTTAAAAGTTGAAAAACTTAAATCCTTTTTTTTTTTGCAATGGATTAGAAATCCTGATCAAGAAGGAGGCGAATTAAGAGTTTGTCCCCCTCCGGGTTAGGGTATGGGGGTTAGGATTAAGGTGAGGGTTAGGGTTAGGGTTTAGGATTTAGGGATAGGGGTTAGGGTTATATGTCTACGCACCGGTCATTTGATTAAGAAGCTGGTTTAAAATATGTGGGTTAGGGTGGGGGAATTAGCTTTGTCACCTCAGGTGAGAGGTTCTTAAGGATTCAGATGCAAAAAAAAAAAAGCAGAAACTACAGGTGTTAATGAGGTCGCCACGCGCTTCTACTCTGAAAATTTTCTTAACACCTGCACGAGAGATCAAATTTCCAGCAAAACCACCTGTGAGAGTGGAATTCAACAAGCTACCCCACCCCCACCCCCTCATTCTTGACAGGCCTTTGTTTTTTTTCTTAATTACTGATGACAGGAGTATCACCTTTAGTGAAAATGGCCAGATTTGGGGAGGAAAAAGTTTTTAAAAAGTCAGCAGCCGTTTTCTAGGAGCAAAATGTAGTATCTATATGCAAAAAACTGGTTTTAAGCTTACTTTAGACGTAAGTGTTCAAATAGAATAAAATAATAAAGTAATAAAATAATAAAATAAATTAATAAGTTAATAAATTAACAAATTAAAATAAATTAATGAATTAAATTAAAATAAATTAATAAATTAATAAAATAAATTAAAATAAATTAATAAATTTAATTAATAAATTAAAATAAATTAATAAAATAAATTAAAATAAATTAATAAATTTAATTAATAAATTAAAATAAATTAATAAAATAAATTAAAATAAATTAATAAATTTAATTAATAAATTAAAATAAATTAATACTGCATGTTGATGCAAAATGTAACAAAATTGAAAAACAACAAAAAAATTCTATACAACTTATAAAATTGTGGGGTCGTTTTTCAAGCCCCCCCCCCACACACACACCCCAATCGATGAATTCTGTACATATTTATCGTAAATAAAAAAAAAAGTCAAAACACTGGTGATACTGTTAAGTAGGTTTACCCATAGAGTGAATGTGGTATTTTGGTGAGTGAAACTAGCTTAGAGAATAGACCAGGCGGACGGCAGCCGACCACCAACACCCACTTTTGGCCTTGTGCGACATTTTCATATTTTTATGTCAAAATCCGATTGTAAAATTTTAAGATAGACAAACTCAAATAAATTTAAATGGATAAATGCGAAAGTCGGCCCAATTTCTAGCACTAACGGTGAGATTAAAACACCCTATTTCAAGTTAATTCAACATTGCACAATAATAACACCCGATCTTTTTTATATACTTCTTCTTCTATTCATTTAGCGTCATTTTTCCCTTGGGTTCAGGGGTCAGACGTTCAATGACATTACGCAAGCTCACTCTCAATCTCTCACGGGTCAGCAGGTCAGCAGTTTCCAAATTACACTCTGTACGGTCTTGTTTAATCACTTGCTTCCAAGCTTTCCCTGGCCGGCCAAACCTCCTGTGATTTATGACATTCATGCTTCTGCAATTGTTTATCCAAGAGGATGAACGTTCCACATGACCAGCGCAATCGATTTATCCCGATTTGATTATTCGAACTACTGTTCTCATCTTAAGTATTATCATCACAACGTTTCGGCTGCTGTAACCTCCGGCCTTCTTCAGGTGTATCTCTTCGAACTCGGCAATATTTCTGTCGAACTCGGGAATCTGGACAGAAACTGGAGGTTACAACGGCCGAAACGTTGTGATGATAACAACTCAAGATGAGAAATGTAGTCCAAATAATGAAAATTATACAAATTTGACAAATGTTTGATTTTAAGAGATTTTTGAAGGAAAGTAAGTCAACTTCTTCTATTCATTTAGCGTCACTTTTCCGTTGTTCAGGGGTCAGACGTTCAATGATATTACGCAAGCTCACTCTCAAACTCTCTTGCGGGTCAGCAGGTCAGCAGTCTCGAAATTCCACTCTGTGCAGTCTTGTCTTATCACTTGCTTCAAAGTTCTCCTTGGCCGATCAACCTTCCTGCGGTTTATGACATTCATGCTTCGGCAACGGTTTATCCAGAAGGATGTAAATGCAATCTAAATACTAAAGTTAGCCAATTTGCATATTGTTGTGCAAAAGTACATCTTATTAATTGACTGTTCTTTGTTATTGTTGTTTTTTTTTTTTAATTCAATGGATGTTTGGATTTTAATATAACAATGTTTAAGGAATATTTTATTTATCTCCTCTCCAGGAGGTCAGGTGTGGGTTTTTGAGGAAAGTGTTTCTGTGGAACGAACTGGATTCGAACCGACACACCCGGGGCCTCAGTCCGTGTCGTTAACCACTGTGCCATCCCTTATTCATTGGTATGTAAAACATAAAACACATGAAACTAACGTATAACCAGCTAATCCACACATATGTTGACAACGGAACAACTGCCCCTGGTTGAAAGTTCTGTTCCCAATCATGTGGAGAAGCTCGCCTGAGAGAGTATTTTATTTACCTCCTCTCCAGGGGAGGTTAGACACAAGGCCAGGTGTGGGGTTTTGATGAAAGTCGTTAACCACTTAGCCACCGTGCCATTTTTTATACATAAGGTATTATTATCATTTCTGATGGGGTCAGGAATATTGTTCTATTCCATTGTCAAATATTCCTTTCCGGCCTTTCGGTAGGCGGACTGACTTGATTTTCAACGCGATGTGAACCATTTCTAAATTGTAAGTTAAAAGTCCCCTCCCCCACATACACGGATTGATTTCTTCTTTCTTTTTCTTTCTTTACGTTCATATTTGTGCCATCCCATGTCTTAGGAATATTGCTCTGTTCTATTGTCAAATATTTCTTTCCGGCCTTTCGGTAGGAGGACTTACTTGATTTTCAACGCAATGTGAACCATTTCTAAACGGATTAATTTCTTCTTTCTTTTCCTTTCTTTACGTTCATATTTACAAGATAAATACATTTGTATGAGAATTTACCCAACTGTTAATGTTTATCTATTTATATGAATAAATGCGAACATTTCTGTTTCGTGTTTACAACAAAGTTATGAATAAAATGTTAATTATTTAAAAATTTTGTTCCAAGGATTTTCAAGTAGCGAACTTTGAGAAATGGTAGTGAGCCAGCGAAGCGCGTAAAGGACAACATAAACGAATCAGCGGTTCCAAGCGGATATGTGATATTTGTCCAAGAAGAATAATTGAAGCGGAACGGTTTTCAATGAATAAAGAAAATTATTTGATAAAAATAAAAGAAGAAAGTTTGTAATGTTTTTGTTGTATTACGGCGACCATGAAAAGGTCGAAATATGATAGACCTTCTGGGTGACCTTAAGGAAATATAAAAATGAATTCAAAGAATAAACATAGAAATATAAAAATGAATTCAAAGAATAAACAAGGAAATATAAAAATGAATTCAAAGAATAAACATAGAAATATAAAAATGAATTCAAAGAATAAACATAGAAATATAAAAATGAATTCAAAGAATAAACATAGAAATATAAAAATGAATTCAAAGAATAAACAAGGAAATATAAAAATGAATTCAAAGAATAAACATAGAAATATAAAAATGAATTCAAAAAATAAACATAGAAATATAAAAATGAATTCAAAAAATAAACATAGAAATATAAAAATGAAAAAAAACTAGAACAGATATTCTTCAGTGTAATGCTATTTCAAACTTAAATGCAATGGACAAATAAAAATGTCATTTTGATTTCAAGCAAGACAAATTGACTAAAAATGCAATTTCAAACTTGAGAATGACAGACCAACAGAAATGTTATTTCAAATTTAAGCGTGACAGACCAAAAAAATAGCTATTTCAATTTATACGTGACAAATCAATAAAAAAATGTTTTTTTTCAAATTTAAAGTAACAGACCAATAAAAATGATATTTCAAACTTAAATGCAACGGACAAATGAAAATGCCATTTTGATTTCAAGCAAGACAAATTGACTAAAAATGCTACTTCAAACTTGAGAATGACAGACCAACAGAA